>JAVQJF010035826.1:0-71084 GCA_036023855.1 Gadopsis marmoratus | reverse complement strand
GAGGAGGGAGGAGAGAGCATGAGCCGAATCCGGAGGGAGGAATGTCTCCCAACTCCTCGCTGCACCAAAAAAAAAAAAAAAAAAAAGAAAGAAAGAAAGAAAGAAAGAAAGAAAGCGTTTTTTTTTCATTCTTTCGGCTAGTAAACATCTTATCTGAGGACCAGAAAAAGCCGACCTTTCCCGTCTGTCTGCCACTACCACACGTGTCTAACGCGTCAGCTCACCGGCAAACTGACTTCCAAAAAAATTAAACGTAGCCTATAATTTTCACACGTCACGTGAGCGCTGATTATATCCATTACGTTTCTCTGCCTCTCTAAAAATTGGTGTCTGCGCTCGGATATTTATAAACGCTGCGTTTGTGTCGCGCTGTTGCTTAACGAAATCGCATTAATGTGAACACATCTTCTCATTTCACGGCCCAAGACATCAGTTGCGTAGTTTTGGATAATTCATCTGCCGCCTGATATTCATGGCAGCAGAAAGAAAGTCACATTTCCTTACGTGCAACGTATATTACTACTGCTGCTGCTGCCACAACAACATAAAGCACAGAGTCTACAATGATTTCACAAAAGCTGAAAACAAATAAATTACGTAGCATTTCTCAAAACTAGGGGTTCCCACGCAGATAAACAGGGCAACGGGTTAGAAAAAACACAGACAATGCAAACTCCATATAATAAAACGCAAAGACCGTTTTAAGAAAACATTTAAAAAAAAAAAAAATTCTCTGAATGAAAGACACGAGGAAAGCAAGGCTCCCCCCAGTGTTAAATGACTGCAACAACAGTTGAAGGTGAACTGCTCCCGGTTGGACCAGAAAAGCCCGTGTCTTCGACTGTGGACTTTATTGCCATCTTGTGGCCATTGCCAGCTATTACGACCGGGACGCAGGCCAGCCGGCATCTCTTCCGCGTTCCTATTTATTCAGCCAGCAGCCCAAACGCCTCACCCGAAGACAAGCTTCGCCTGAATTCAAAGGAGGCCCGAGCGTTGTCTTAGTCCCCCGCATGTTTCACCCGGAGCGTTGAGACGCTCGCGCGGGGGACCGTGCGTCTGTTTGCGTCGAACCCACGCGGAGCAACAAGGCTCCCCGGGCTCGCGCTCCGCCAGCGGAAGCCGCACCGAGCTCAGCGAGCCGCCGCAGACTGAGGAGGCTGCAGGTGACAACCTGCCACAGGGACGTGTTCGTGCCTTTTAATGGGACTTTATACGGCAGCTTCGTGTCTCGGCAGACTCTTAGGACGCTGCTGTGTGTTTGTGTGTGAAGAGGTGATGCCAGGATAGTTTAAATAACTTTTGTCTTTTAAAATGTGTGTTCGGGTTCACAGGTTCATCTTTTGAATCGTCATGGCTCCATCTCCCATAATCCAGGCAGCCATTGACTTCTCAGCTGGCGCAATAGGTGACTTAGATCTATCTGTTTATCTGTCTATCTATATATCTATATATCTATCTATATATTTGTTATTATAGTAGTACTGCAGCACCATTTAGATCACACACACCAGAGAGATTTGTTCTTGATCATTTGTTGAAGGATGACCCATAGCGCCCCCCCACCTCTGTTTATGGGTATGAGAAGAGTTTGGCTCTGGTCAGGTCAGAGGTCAGCAGCATTAGCCTGTGTATCCAACAGCAAAAAATCCTGTCTGGCTGCATTACTGAAGGCAAATCTCGCCCATTGTGGGTAATGTGTATCTAGCTGGTGACGCATTGGCAATAAAAAAAAAAAATAAAGTGTTCAGACTGTTCCCTGGAAAGACATCTCTCGAAATCCTTCATCAGGCGGCACAGCTTGTGTGCTGAGCGGTCAGCCGTTTGACACCGCAAAGGTGAAGATGCAGACGTTCCCCACCATGTACCGCGGCTTCACCCACTGCTTCACGTCGACCTTCAGGCAGGTGGGACTGCGAGGTCTCTACAAAGGCACAACCCCGGCCCTTATAGCCAACATCAGTGAGAACGCTGTGCTCTTCTTGAGTTATGGCCTCTGCCAGGATGTGGTCCGCTTTGTATCCAAGATGGATGAAGGGGCCAGTCTCAGGTTTGATACTGACATTTCTTTGTATTTGTCTGTGCCTCTATAATAAGCTTGGCTGTAGTGATGAGCAACATTTTGACACATCGGTGTTGTATGACATAACAAATATCAACATGAAACCAAGACTGTAGTTCTTTAGTTTTCAGACCATCAGTGTGATTTCTTGGAATCGTCTTGGTCATAGGTTTTTCCTGCTAATGTCCTCCACGAGTGACTGCTTCCTCTCTCTGAGCACTAAAGCATTTCACCATGCGCTGTTGTGCAATGCTACATTAGAATTGGATGTGGTCACGCAACTTTGTGTCCCTGAATAGCTCTGGGGGACATTTTGAGGGCTAAACAATGAATTTAATAATAATTGACAGATGAATCTCTCACACACTGTGGAATGTTGAAAACGTTTCTCCTGAAGCTGAACAGCAGAGAGACCGACTGTAGTGATGCTGTTGTTTACAGACAAATATTGAAATTACAGCAGAGATGGTGAATCACTGAATTATCACAGCCCAAGGAGTAGGTTTAGTTTCAGAAGTGGGGGGCGGGGGGACACAATGAGGTCAGAGGTTTCAAAAGAACACACAAAAATAATGCATTATATGCCACATAAATTGCTGCATTATTAATGCACTAGCCTCATGTTATAACCACACCGTTAACCATTATAACCGGTTAAATGGTTTACATTGCTGTGATTCGACTTGTCCATGTTGCACAGCAGGAAGTGTAACTATACTCCCAGGAAATCATCTTGGGCACAAACTATCCTAGTTTACCATTTAGTGCACCTGATTTTCCTCTTGTTATTTGTTCACTTTTTTCATGTTTTTGTCAAAAAATTATAATAATCTGAGTGGTCCTTAAGACTGAGGTAGGTAGTCTTCCTGTATGCCCACTAAAAACCCTTTCATTATTAATTTCTTCTAATATATCCTTTTCATTGCTCATCAGTGATCTGCAAAAGGCGTCCGCAGGGTCTTTAGCCTCCATCTTCTCCGCCATGGCGATATGCCCCACCGAGCTGGTGAAATGTCGCCTGCAGGCCATGCAGGAAATGGAAGCATCTGGCATGGTAGCAAGCAGACAGAGAAGGTAAGTGAGACCAAAAAGAGACACTGGAAAGAGAAGAACATGTTTTGGTCTCAGCCGATACGCGTCTGACTGTGTTTTCGCGTTGTGACTTCAGCACAGCGTGGACAGTAGTGAAGACAGTGTTGAAGACCGACGGCCCCCTGGGTTTCTACCAAGGACTGACATCTACCATTGTCAGGGAGATACCAGGGTACTTCTGCTTTTTTGGGGCCTACGAAATGTGTCGCTCTACATTTGCGCGGCACATGGGCACGGACAAGGACGGTATAGGTACGGTTACATTATTTTCCATTTATATTTAAGGCATTTTTGCAGTTTATGATGTGCACTTGTTTCTGTGATCCACTCCCATTAAACCATTTTGGTCTTTGCAGGCATTCTTCCACTCATGTTCAGCGGAGGGTTTGGGGGAGCTTGTCTTTGGTTGATGGTCTATCCCATAGACTGTGTGAAGTCCAGGATCCAGGTATACTCCTTAACTGGGAGGCAAGAGGGCTTCATGAAGACCTTCATGGGTGTCATACGCGCTGAGGGTAAGATTTGACTGTAGATTTTTTAAATTGAAACTCACCCAGACGGGTAGAGTTTTACCACATTTTACCAGATACAAACCATACATTTTGCCGCTTGTTGTTGTTCTCTCAAATGCCTCTAAAGTTTCTACATCTGGACCATATTTCTAACAGGGGTGCACGACTGACTGGTTTACATCACATGACCATAATCTTAGTTTGAAGGACAGCAACTGTATAATTTGGCTTTTTGTCAACGACCTTGGTTCAGCATAAAACAGTGCTGTCAAGACATAACCTCATTCATTCAAAAGAGAAAGATTAACCTAACCTGCTCTTATACTGTACATTAGAAACAAAACAAGCATGTAGTTAAACAGTCGTTGTGTGACATTGTGGCGTTACAGATGTCCAAAATGAACCCTCCTCTCAGCAGTGACAGGATATACCTCTCAGGCAGTTGTTGGTGCGTGTCACTTCTGACACCGAGAGAGGACGGGAGAGACTGGCATCTGGAAGTACTACAGAGCAGTTACTATACTTACTATATTTGTTCGTGGTTATACTGTCTCGTGGTGCCAGTCAATGTTCACAATGAGACAGAATTATTCAGGATCTGCTATATGCTCAAAATGTGCAAGCACCGGCCAGCTGTTGCCTAAAGCAGCGAGTGCTCTGTGGAGATGAGGAAGCCAGCGTGTGCCCCCCAGATTGACAGGTTTCAGGATTTTTTCATCCATTGCCTCTGCGACATTCTGGAGCTCTCTCCATGCTTTGGGAGAGTAATGGTAGGTTGTGTAAATGCCATTCAAGGCCTCTTTGACATCACTGATAAGTGGATTAGCTTTTAGTGCATCAAGAGCACCCAGTTCACGTTTGTGGGCCAGGCAGTGGATGTCCAGCTCGCAGTATGGGGATAAAACCTGGTGGCCACAGCGGACGACCTACATGGAGTATGTGCTGGCCACACATTAATTATTTGCGGCCACGGGCCATCTGGCTATGCGTAATGTCGAACCCTGATATATGAATATTAGTATGTACACTACAAAGGGTGTCCACCATAACAGCAACAAAGAATGCTGACGTAGAAATTTGAATGTGTCGCACATGTAACAACATAACAAGCGGAACATGCAACAATATATATAACATGTGTAACATAAAAAATTAAATAAAAGCACTTGTATTAGTCTAAGGGACCGAGCAGTAAGGCACAGGACAAAGGTGTAAAAAGAAATAATTCTAATTTTAATAAACATATAAAATTACAACCAAAAACAAAATATATCAAACTCAACAATCCCAGGATTTATACCAAAAGAAACAAAAGCCACTAAACGCCTAAAACCGAAGAAAAGAACTACTTACTGAACCAAAAGAAAATAATCACCCCCAAGACACAAAAGGACGGGTATATAACCGCATGGGTCAACCTATATTGACACATAAGGTTCCTCTATATCTTAGACTTTAAACAACCCCATAAATTCATCAAAAGTAACCCAACCACAATTATCCCCCTGACTATGCTCTATATCACACCATCAACTCTTAACTAATATGACAACAGTAGAAAAACATTTTTTTCCCCCCATTGTCTCTTCTTCCTCCCTTCTTCCCACTCGCGGATGGTTTCTTCCACTTCCTGTCTGTGGCTTTAACAGGCCCTTCTCCCCCACAGTCTGGTCCTTTGCCAAGCTCAGTGAAAAAAAGGTGAGTATTACTTTCAACATAACAACAGTCGGACAATATGTTTACTAAAAATTACACCCCCAATCCAGCAACCACTTTTGTCTTTAAATAAAAATGTGCGTTATCTGAAATCATGAGACTGTGTAGTGTCATTACTTGAAAACTGTTTGTGTAACCTATGTTAAACTATAAAGAAATACCAACACTTTAAAATGTATAACCCGGCCTTAGATCCATACACTCAAAGTGTTTGTTTTTTTATGTCTCAGATCAGATTTTCAGATTCTTGATTGGATCACCATATGAAAGCACTAATTTGAAGAAAAAAGTGAAGTATGTATTTGAAGGATGTGTGTGTTTCTTTGTGGCAGCTGGTCAGCTATACAGTGACATTGTTCATGTACTGTATGCTGTGGCGCTCTGACCATGATGATTTATCTGTACATGTCCTCTCTCTCTGCATGCTTAATGTACCGAGACATGGCCGCATGCCACACCATAACTGCACCAGCTGTTGTCATGATGGGGAGATGCACAGAATATCTTGGCCTCAGAGTGCATGGGACAGGTCTAATACTTTGTAGAATTTCTTCAGGAGTACATTCATGGGCCTGGTTTAGATGATAAATGAAAGGCTGCTTTTCGTGATTTTGAAAAGCCAGAGCTTGACGCCGAAAACGTTTGCTGACTTGAAATGAAGCTAAATGAGGCTTTTCGACTCTAACTGCACCCCTGCTGGTCTGACTTTGATGCAGAGCGCAGATGCACCCTGTAACTAATTGGCCCAAGCTGGGAACCTGACTCATCTGTGGGGACTGACCTGTGCAGCTGTTTGACTCTCTCTTGTCCCACAGGGTTAACTGCTCTATACTCTGGGCTCACGCCTACCATGATACGCACCTTCCCTGCCAACGGAGCCCTCTTCCTGGCTTATGAGTTCAGTCGCAAGTTGATGATGGGGACAGTTGGTGCCTGATGATGCCCGAGGATGGTTTCACTTGAAGAGAGTATTCTGCTGAAACACTGCCCTTGTCGTCTTGTATTTTTAAAATGACATGACTGAAAGTTTTATTCTTGAAATGGGAGCTAAAACATTATGCAAACACTGATGCTTTTGGTACAGTTGTATTAAAATATCCATCGAATGACATGAACTCTCCACTATGTTTCTTATGGCGAGTAATATTAAGATTTATATATTGAAACTGTCAAATTTGAACTTTAACTTTTAATCAAAAATTATTCTTTTTTTGTATTTTCTACCCAAAATGTTTGACCTGAGTGAAAGTGAATCATTAGAACTTCTGCCTGAGTTGCTTTGACTGTAAATGATAAGAATGAGCAGAAATTCAATTTTAACATTTAATTTTTATCATAAAACCAATTAGCTTAGTGTCCAATTTCTGCATGGTTTATAGGAAAGTGGGAGGATTTCGGAGCACCTGGAGTAAACCCACACCCCGATAGCAGGCAACACTCAAACCCAGAAAGTCAGGACCAAAATCAAACCCTTTCCTTCTAACTATGACGTCAGACTGCTAAGGGGGCCCTGCCAGGTCAAGTTTTGCTTCATATCAGCCCAATACCAGCCCAGCGATTTGCGTCTCTGTATACTGTGAATAGTCACATCCAAGGATAACAATCACAGAGTACAAGAAATTGGCGATGACATAAATCCTCCTTGTTGGTGGTGTCAACAGGTAGTTTTTGAAAGAGGATTCTATAAATTCTTCAATTTCTGGTTCCCCTAAATTCATGGAAACCAGGACATTTTCTGCACAGCACCACTTCTTGCACAGGTCCTTGAAAACAGCCTTATCGAGTTTTTTGAAAGTGTCTGTGGTGATGTGAACATTTTCACCCTCGACTTTGGCCCATATTTTCTCAAACAAGCGCTTAATGATGGGCTCTTGATTTATAAAGGTGCAGTTCACCTTTGCTGTGTTGAAGGTCCGCGAAACTAGCTTCTCCACAAGGATCCTGACAGACATTTTGTTTTTGACCTCTAGTGCCACTGACTTTATGTCCTTGAAAGCGAGCATCACCTTGTCACTATGGGTGCTAGCCTGGAATTTCAGCCACCACCTCATCATTCCCATGAAACGCCACACTTTGCTGTGTATGGCACCGTAAATGGTGTCGCGCGACGGGGCGACCGACACCGTCTTCCTTCTAGTTGACTCTGGTATCATATCAGGCTCCCTCCTGTCCATGACGTGATTGTAGAGGCGATCACTGAGTTTACTTAGAAATACCAGCACTTTACCGCTGGAAATGTGTTCTTCCAATCTACGAAAAACGTAAACCTCTTGTCCACTCTTTTGTTTCTCATTCTCTTTCAGAAGTAGAGAGTCGACATCAGCAACCAGTGACTGCATTGACTGTCTGCTTTCAGCTCGGGAGTCGTGGCAGAATGTGGCCTTCAGCTGTGCCACGATGCGATGTATTGATGATTTGGCAAAGCACTTTGCAAAAAAAGTCTTCATCTTGTTGTCCAATTCTTCCAAACACCGTTTACGCTCCTGTTCCATTTTTGGGCTTGTAGAATCTCTTGATTTTAAACTCTTAACCTCTTCAATGATTAACTGAGCGATGTCATCTGCAATAACCTCAATCTCCTGAGAGGTGTCAGATTGCAGCAACTTGTACTCAGAATCTGTCAGACCATCTAAAAGAGGTTTTGTGATTTCAGTGACCTGGTTGCTAATTTTTTCCTGGACTGCTTTAGTCGTTGCGATCAGAATGCTCTCCTCTGATCTTCCTGAGACCGTCTCTGAGGTTTCTGGCCCCACAGATGTTGCCGAGGATTGAGAGCGGCCATCGCGGCCCGTCACCTTCAGATGTTCCATCTCTGATTGTCTACCAGTGTCCCCCTGTGAGGACGTGGTCTGACGTTTTCTCTGACTCCGTGGTTGACATGTGCACACTTTTTTTATCTTACCCATGAATGCTTGTAACATTTTGCAGGTGTGGCAAACCATGGCATTAAGACTTTGCGGGGGAGTGATGCGCCGATTCAATACAGGGCCCAGGGTGTCTACATCGCTGCTCATTGCAGAGTTAACACTTGCGGCAACCTCTTTAACAATCATGTTCATCAAACGTTCTGAGCTGACACAGTGGACTTCCTCTTCAATGTCCAGGACCTTAGCAAAACTCTGAGGAAGTGTTTCGCTCAGACTCGACAGAATGTGCTTCTCAGTCATAAACATAATTGGGCTATTCATTCCTGCCAACACAGAATTTGTCGCTAATGTTATGAAGTCCAGAAGCAACTCTGCCAACATGACTTTAGTGGCATCATCCGGGGTACCTATTTTCAGTATTCTCCACTGCTCAGCTGTCAACCTTTTAAAAAAGGATTCAATCAGTGGGCGGACGGTGGCGTCTGTAACCTCCGTCATCTCCTCTTTCTGTGAATCTACTGTTCTAAATGGTAAATGACTTACTTGTATAGCGCTTTTCAACCGTTCCCAAAGCGCTCTAACAGTAATCTAAGCTTTAACAGCAGTCTAACTCACCCATTCACACACCGACGGGGACACAGTTGCCATGCTGGCCTCCACCGGGGGCAACTTGGGTTTCAGTGTCTTGCCCAGGGACACTTTGACATGTGGACAGAGGAGCTGGGATCGAACCACCAACCCTGGGGTTAAAGGACAACCGCACTATCCGTGATGATTGTGAAATAAAATGACTGTATAAATGTCGGGAGAAATGTCGACTACATTCGATGCTTGGTTTAGTTTCCACGTCCGAGGGTCTGTCGGGCCAACACCTGCAGAAATGACATCTGAAAGACGGAGTTTATTGTAGTTTTATGCCTCAATATCTACATCCTTCTCTATCTGCTCAGGTCTCCCAGAACCACCACCCCTGGATGTTTCTGTATGTTACACGATCAAAGCATCAAAGGCACTCTAAACCTGACAGCGCTGATCAAAGGTTTTGACTGTCAGCTAAACCCAGCTCCCAAATAGCAACTGCAGCTTAGCAACTGTTGCTATGAAGGAAGTTCTCTTTCAAACCTCACTCGGTATCTCACTATTCTGATGTGACCAATCATGGAAGCTCCAGTATCACCACAGACCAAACATCCTAGACTGCATTCTCCTGTCACTTTCCATCTATCCTTACGGTGTACCAGTACCACAAGTACAGTAAGTACAAAAGATTACAGGTACAGGGGTGTAATCGAAAACCTTACTAAAAAATGTAATTCAGCCATAAACAGTGAAAACATTTTAAATGTGGGTAAACCTCCATTATAAGCGTGGAGAGACAATGGGCATCATCACATTTTCTTGTGCCTGCAACAACGCTCATGTTTCACGACTATTGTTTATTCACAACCCACACTCAGCAGGCGTCAGTCTCCTGGACGTGCACGCACGTGAGAGTGCAATGGGAACTTTAAGCTTTCCAGTACAGGAGCCGCAGAGAGGCTGGTTCGGCTCTGTGTGTCATGTTACCTGCTGGCGCCCACAAGGTGAAACCCAAGGTGAGTTTCTGTGTGTGAGGCTACACCTCCCAAGGGAGACCAGACAGGCACTCGGGTCACACCCACAACAAACTCACTAATGATCTCAACAATGTCCAGCGCGGCCGAGATGGGTAAGCAAGGTCAACGTCAGATCAACCCAGTGGAGAATGTTGAAGGTAAACGCTTTTTATGAAAGTGCCAGAATGCCAAAACTACTAGAACTGCCGTAAGCATTTAAATGAAACTTTATAATCTGTCATGATAAATACCCAGTTAGAGATGGATGCATTTATTCTGTTAGGACATGTTTAAAAAAATAAAATGACATAATTTTAACAAGTTAAATTATGTATTTATGTATATAAACCGTAATTATTCCGTATATTTACACCAGTATTCTTCGGTAGGGTAATATGAGATCCTGTTCTCATTTTGAATGAATCTAGCATTATTCAGAACAAGAACATATCAATTAAATGTATTTTTTATAAAACATTTTACATAATGTTTACCAGCAGAAGTACTGAATAGCCAGGACTACAGCACAGCAGGGTCTCTGAATTATTCAGGGCGAACATGCCAGGGATAATAGTGTGCTGTTTTTACTCTAGGACTGCCCCTGTTCATCAGGGAATCTGCCATTTTTATGAATACTTTGACACAACACTACCTACTGTATGTTTAATTGTCAAGTCAAAGTCAACTTTATTGTCAGTCATCTTGTGAGATACAGAAATGCCGTTTAACACAATCCTGAAAGATAAAAATAAAATATATAAAAAATATATAAATAGTATATACATATATATATGTATGTATATATATGTACATGTATATATATATATATACAGTATGTACAGTATATACACCTACATACAAATTTGTACACATATTCACATGAGGCATATATATTTATAAAGCATCTAAAATGCTTATTGTATTTTATACAACCACAAAGTTACAGCACCACACATGATATAAGGAGAAGGGAAGATGGAGAAAACCAAGTACATGACAAAAGGGTCTAAACAAGAAAAAAGAATCTAAATCAAAATATTCAAATTTAAAATGTCCCAGCTTCTTCCTTCAGCAGCACCAGTATTTTTGGCTCTTGGACTGTTGTATGGAGAGCCCAAGGTGACATTGTCAAATGCAGTAGCTTGTTTTGTTCACATAACAATCCAATTTATAATGATAAAGCAGAGAAAAATTAGGTAAATAATGTAAATAATGAGGTAATGCAGGTAATTGTGTCACCTTTAATAAAAAGTGATGTCCCACTGGATCATATTACTGTTTAATTGTGTGAAGAAAATGGCTACAACAATCTTGTGTTTATGTTTATTTTCTTATAGAAGGGACAGTGCATATTAATTAACATGAGCAATAGCTCCACCATGTTAATGTGCCAGATTGCGCTAAGAAGCATCTGCTGTCCCTGGCAGGTTGATGACATTTAAAAACCATTAAAAGAAAACACAATAAGCACATAAACACCAGACAATAGTAAGGCAATGGCAATGGTCTGGTTGTGGAAGTGTGGAACAAAGGTGTCATGGAAAATATGCAAAATACTGCACCTCTTCATACTCCAGTACAAGCATGTAATGTGTTTTTCACTCTCTCTACAGATAAACGCTCAAGGAGACTGGGATGTTTCGGTTGGCTGTTGGTCCTCATATCCCTCCTCTTTATAGCAGCGACCTTCCCACTCTCAGTATTTATGTGTGTTAAGGTGGAGTATATTATATATATTTTTCCATTTCTTTTGGAGTATCCTGTTTTTGATTTGACTGTCCAATCACTTTGTAAACTCTCTTTTTAAAAGGTGCTATATAAATAAAGTTACTATTCCCATTTAAGTACACTGCTGATTAGGATTAGACCAGTACTGAAAGCCGATACAGATACGTGTCTTTGGATTGGACTTGCTTGGGCTACATTTAAATTTTTTATGACCGTTTTTTGAATTTCATCCAAGTTTCGACTGTTTCCGTTGGGGCTTCTTTTGGCGGGCCAGAAAATCATGACCCTGATGGCAAGTGTTTGTTTGTGGAACAATGAGACAACCCCAGTGACAGTTGGTGCAACGTGTGTTGTGTATGTGTTGTTTTCAGTTTATTCATCACAGGTGCATTGTTCCACCGCACCACAGCCACTGGGGGGTGCCAAAGTCTGTGCCCCACTTTATCTCTTTAGAGAATAAACTTTTTACAAATGCATTATTGGCCAATCAAATGAATAAATAAAATGAGCAAATGTTAGACACAGTGGCTGTGTTCTGGCAGAAACCAGCACCACAGAAGAAGTGGATGGCACCGAGTATCTATCTATTACTATGCCAACTACATTAGTAAACCTATTTATGGATCTAACTTTTACAGGGATGCATTTTCATTTTCTTCACTTACTGTATGTGGCAACATGTCATGAGCTAATATTTCCCTGCTGCACTCATTAGTTTTTTGTCTTTCTCATGTTCTCTGTATGGCTGGCTGTGTTTCAGATAGTGATGGAGTACGAGCGAGCTGTCATCTTTAGACTTGGCCGGATCCCAGACAGAAAACCTAAAGGGCCAGGTTCATTTTATGTGTTATATATATGACTATACATAGTTGGGAAAAAAACATCCAGGAACTGATTTTTTCTTTCTGAAAATTGTTACAAGCCAGTTGGATTGTCCAGTTTGATGCTCTGGGAATGGCGTGACACTTTCTTCCTGTTATATTCAACAAGGATGTCTGCAGTATAGGAGGGTCTGAATAGATTGCCAAATCACTTGTTGACTATGAGGGATACAAACAAAAGCAGGGTCTTTATTTCTTTCCAGGACTTTTCTTTGTTCTGCCCTGCACTGATAACTTTGTGAAAGTCGATCTGAGAACAGTGTCCTTTGACATCCCTCCACAAGAGGTTTGGTTTTTTTTTACATTTGTATTTACTTCAAATGTGGGGATATAATTTGTATCACCATCTTGTATCACAGCTCCTCTCTGTCAATAATAAAAGCTGTCGGTCATCTTCATGGGTGATCAAAATGTTTACCTTTTTACCTTGCAGATCCTAACCAAAGACTCAGTGACACTGTCTGTGGACGGCGTGGTGTACTTCCGCATACGCTGCCCCATCTCATCGGTGGCCAATGTGTCCAACGCACATGTATCTACACGGCTGTTGGCTCAAACCACCCTGAGGAATGTGCTCGGTACCAAAAACCTGGCAGAACTTCTATCTGACAGAGAGAGCATATCATTCAGTATGCAGGTGAGGATGGACTGAGTGGTAACGAGGTTTATGAGGAGCAGGAGCATCCAAACAGCTCGTGCAGCATGCTTTGTAGCTGTACAGCTGGATTGTAGGTGTTTTAAAGTCCAATGTTTCCTCACAATCACTCTTTTGCGTTTTGACCAGTTGCACAGTTTGTTCATTCGAGAGGAAATGAAGCATTAGCAATGCGGAAAACTTATTGTGCTTTTCAGAGTCATGAAAACTTGAGTAGAAAGTCTAATGAGCTTTAACTCTTGAGTAATCTTTTACTTTAAAGCAGCGTTCCTTGTTTCCTTGGCCACTATGGGGCAGAAGAACTAAAAAAACAAGCTGAGACTGACGTGATTTTTGTTAAACTGCTGTTATGATGAACATGTTAGCAAATATTTGCCTCTTTAGTCATCCAGCAGACATGGAGCAACATTATCATTATGCTTCTAACCAACTGATGAATATAAGCCCAATATTCACTCTCCTTTTGCCTCCATTTTAAAAATAACTGGATCTTTAATTGTTACTGTTTAACCAGCTGTCTGAATGAGTAGAGCGGTGAGATTAAACCAGAGAGCAAATGTACCACAAAACCAAAATAATGAATTAGCAGAGGCTAAAAGTCTCCATAGAGCTGAACAGTTTGGTGATAAGTTTCATAGTCATTTGATTCATTGTTTATTTTAAACATCCCGAAACTGATTAGTGGAGCTAACCATGTTTTTTTTGACCGAAGTATTTGTTCTTCAATTTCCCACTGCAGAAAGCTCTGGATGTAGCCACTCATCCGTGGGGTATTAAGGTGGAGCGTGTGGAGATAAACAATGTAAAGTTGCCTCAGCAGCTGCAGAGAGCCATGGCAGCAGAGGCAGAAGCCAGTCGGGAGGCCAGAGCGAAGGTGAAGGCGAAGATTTAATTTTCTCTTATTACCATGAATAAGACGGGATGCTGGGAGGGAACATTTGTAGAAATAATGATTGTCTGTCTGTGTTTCAGATCATTTCTGCAGAGGGAGAGGTGAAGGCGTCCAGGGCTCTGAAAGAAGCCTCTCTGGTAATTGCTGAGTCACCCTCTGCTCTCCAGCTGCGATACCTGCAGACCCTCAACACCATCGCAGCAGAGAAGAACTCCACCATCATCTTCCCTCTGCCCATAGATATGTTGCAGAACTTTATGCAGAGGAAGTGATGAATCTCATAGCCAGCGGTTACTACAAGAGCTACATTTAATCAGATTTGCACTCTTATTATTGGTATATAATTATCGTTAGACTCAGTAGTATCTCTTTTAGTTACTGTGTGGCCCAAGAGGCCCAGCGTATTTACAGCTCAGCTGCACTACAATTATGTCCTAAAGATATTTCCACACCATTTCTCACTTTTGTACACTTATTTTCTTATTGTGATTTAATACTTAAATACAAAGTGCAACATTTACAGAATAGTCATTAGTGTCTCATCAGTGACCACAATATATGAATCAGCTACGCTACAGTTGCAGTTCTGGAGGAGGAGGACAGATAAATAAATCAATGAAATGCACAAGAAATGTAAATCCAAAATAATGCACCTTCTTGAGACATGCTTTCATATAAACCTATGCAGCATGAATTTGTGAAATACTGAATATGATCTTTACAACAGAAGTCCTGTAAACAATCAACAGACATACCAACATCCACGCGATACACCGGCCTTATCTGACATTGGACGTAAACTGTAAACAAATGTCTTTTTCTAGTGTCGAACAAACATTCAGTAAGTGAGCACAAGTTCATGTCCACAGGACACAGAGGAATCAGTGCAATCCGAGTACCTGATGGAGAGAAATATAATTTTCCACTTCATTTCAGAACACAGCGAAGTCCACCATGTTCAACTTGTTGTCCTAACAGCAAATGCAAATGTCCTGTTTGAGCAGATTTCCACATTGAATGTGTCTGGGGGAGCTGATTATTATGTCATATCATAACAATGCAATATTTCTACAATCTATTTTTATATATTTGCTGACTTCACTATGCTCTTTAAAATAGTACAACATATTCTGTACATCCACATAATTGTATACATAGGACATCTCTGAAAAAAAAAACCCAGAGCTCAGTGGTAATGTAACATGAGCAAAAGTATAAAAAAAAAAAAGCTATGGTAGTTGCTTCCCTTTGATGACTTTGAGATAATTCTCTTCAAGACCTGAGATTATTCTCTACAATGAGACATGAGGTAACAGCTTTCATTTTCATTCTTAAACAAATTTTGGATTTTCAACAGGAATTTTGCCAAGAGTCAACCGGATGTAGAAATGGAGGGAAAGAGTGTTTGGAAGCCATAGTAGTTTTTTTCCATCACATTTGCTCATGAGGTTTTCTGCTGTGAATTTCAAATCACACCGAAAACAATCATTAATGGAGAAAGCGACAGCAGCTGCAAGAGCGACGATAAGGTAAACGTATTGAACAGATGTTG
This sequence comes from Gadopsis marmoratus, assembly GCA_036023855.1. Lineage (NCBI taxonomy): Eukaryota > Metazoa > Chordata > Actinopteri > Centrarchiformes > Percichthyidae > Gadopsis > Gadopsis marmoratus. Next base: position 55,532 of record JAVQJF010035826.1, on the reverse strand, counting down.
GAGTTAAATGTGTTCAGGTCAGTGCATTTTGACAAGAAATCCTCTTTGGTGAGCCTGCACTTTTGTTTTGTAGGAAATTTTTTTATTTTCTTAATCTGAAGGTGAGGCGAGGAATCATCTCATGTTAGAAATGTGAGAGTAGTCTGAAGTGTGTAATACATAGTAGTTTCGAAATCCTCTGATTAGAAATAAGAGGAAACTTGTGTTGCCCCTTCTGCTCCACATCGTCACGCTGTAGGCAATCCTAAAGTAAAATCCATTATAACTGGAAGACAGAACATGCTTTAAAGAGAGCAATACACGTACAGTTATATAAATCAAAATCAATAATATACTTACACTGTGTTGGCAGTTCAATGGATTTATGAATTGTTAAGTTGTTGTAATCAGACATTTCAGATCCACGCTGATATCTAGTTGTTTAAGGAGAAGGTAGGATGGATGACTGAGGTTAGATGGCTAGTTAGTCATTCACACACTCCTGATATATGAACTTGTTTCAGCATGAAAAGATTAACATGCCCAAGAGAAGAATCCACACTTTGAGTGTATCGTAGGTTTGTGATTGAACTCAAAGTATTGCCTGTGCCTTGAAAGACGTTGCTGGTAGGAGAGAATGAGGGCAAAGGCGCTTCTTTTGTTCGTGGTTGCCCTTTTGATGTTTGCTATGTCTCGTACGTCCATCATCCTGAGCGCTGAATGAGAAGGTGGTGATGTAGATGGGGGGCGAAAACATGGACACGAGGCACTGTGACTCTGATCCTGCTCTCTGAAGTCCGACCAGGTCTTTTGTTTCTGGGGCAGAAAAGAAAAAGAGGGCAGAGGATTCCCTTTTGAATGATTTGAAGAGGCATGATCATAAATACAATTCTTTAGGTCAGAGATTAAAATTCCTGGGGTTGGACTTTGGAAATGCATCTCGTGGGTGAGCGGCATTTCCCAAAGAAACAAAACGCATGTGTCCGTCTCTCTACCTGGTGTAAAATCCTACCCTTTCAGTTGAGGAACATTCAGCAAAGAGTTTAAAAATAATCAGGGCTTCCGATGCCAGATAAAAGAAAGCGTTTGATACAAGTGCTTCCACTGAGAGTGTCATTGATGGTAGGAGTGCGGGCGGGCAGGGGAGCCTGGTCCAGACAAGGGTCTATGGATGGGGGAGGAGCTGGGCGACATGCGAGGGCTCAGCTCGCCTGTCTGAAGACGCCACAGCAGTTCCTCATTAGTGCGACTCAGCCGCTTTTTCTCGTTGCTCTCCTTCTCCACGTTCACTTGCAGGTTGGCGTTCTCCTCAGAGAGTTGCCTGAGGAAAGACGAGGGACAGGAAACGGTCCAAACATAAATACCACGCGCTGGTGCTGCACTTCCTTTCAAAGGCAGAAGTCAGACAATTTCCAGCTGCGAGGTCGTAGTTTTAATCTAGCTCAAGATTTTCTTTGCCCATTGCTGTATTTGCCAAAAGTTGTTTCTCTCAAGCTGCACATACAGTATAACCAATGACCCTTGATCTTGGGGTTATGCTATATATAAGCAATATATCCAGAAAATCACAAGGTCATATTGTAAAAGTCTTGGCAAACAAGATGATGAATTTTGGATGCAGAATTAAAGATTTCAACATCTTGGTTTTAATGTCGTCAATGTGCCGCCGAAACCCACCTACAGTCCCATTGACTGGTTTGCACTAGGTTTTCAATCTGCACCAGTGCGCGTTTACACTTATCTGACCTGGACATGGCAAGGTTCTTGTCGATTCTCTCCTTCAGGTCCTCGTTCTGCTGCTGCAACACTTGCACTCTTTCCTCCAGGTACACATTCTTTTCAGCCTGCTCAAAAACACAGGAGAAAAGGTGCACCACATTAAATTCTTCAAACGACGCGTGACACTATATTACCAGTAAAACAGGCAAAATGTTCAATGATATGGGTTTACAAAGGAGACGTTTCTCCTGTAAAATACTGGGGCTGCATAGGTCAATTCTTTGTCATTTCTCTAGCTTACCCTGGATTTAAGGCATTTTTGGAATTTAAAAATACAACTTCGATGTGTGGGTTTAATACTTATGACAACTTCACACAGCTTGAAACAAGCAGCAGTTTTCCTTTCTTGCTAAACGAAAGCAGAAATTTGAAGTCTACTATTTTCTCCAGTTCGGAGATCTTCTGTTCCTGTTGATGAATTTGTTGATTCTTCATCTCCAGAACTTCTTTCAGACTCTTCAGGTCCTCATCAATGTGTTTATATGGGGCCAAAGCATCCTGGCAACAGCAGATAGCATTAGTGAAAACCACCATCAGCCTTTAAAACCAATAAACAATGCTTTCTTTAGGTTTGATGCAGCTACAGTCACCAAACGCAGCCGACATATTGTCCCGTGTTGTATCATGCAGCAGTTACCACGATCTGCTCATCTGTGCTCCTGCGCAGAGCTTCTTCAAAGCGCTTTGCTCGGTCTCTGAGGCTACGGTTCTGAAACGTCAGTGTATCCACCTGATCCTGGTGACAAGACACATAGTAACTTGTCAATTAGTCACTAGTGGCAAAATGTATATACACACTATGTATCTGTTAAAAACAAACAAACAAACAGATATTTTAAAGGATAACTATTTACCTGCAGTGACAATCTGATCTTTTCAAACTCTTCTTCCAGACTCCTCGTCTGCTGCTCATGGGCCATCTTTAGATCTGACACAAGAAATGACACGTGAGCATCCCTCTTGACCTGCAGCACAGTGAGTCAGTACAGGACAGCAGCGGGTTTTAAACGGCGGGCTTACTCTTCACAGTCCTGGCGTGCTCTTCCTGCAGAGTGGCCAGCGTGTCATTGTGAGCTGTCTCCATCTCCATCAGGGAAGCCTCCTGGTTCTCACTCATCTCCTTAATCTGAATGAAAGAGAAATACGGAGCCTGAGTGTGCAACACCTTCCCCCCCACCCCATCACATCTGACATATCCAGCCTTCATTAAAACACTCACACACCTGCTCTCGCTGTTTGACCCGTAGCTCCTCGAGCTCGGCTCGCTGCTGGGCCTGCAGGCTCTCAGCCTCGGCCATGTGCTGGACCTTCAGCCGCTCCTCCAGCGCTCCCAGCTCCCTCTGCTGCTGAGCCCGCAACCCCTGCAGCTCAGCCTCAAAACGACGCTCCAGTTCCTCCTTCCCCTGCTGCAGTTGCTCCCAGTGTGCGACACTGAAGGCTGGAACACAACGTAGAGCTTTGGTTTGTTTCGCTAGACCCAAATTTAGGCCACGTACTAACCGCAAGAGAAGCAACTTTGGTTTCAAGAAGATAAGCCACAATTACTAAGCCATAATTTCACATTGGTTTATTTTTTTATTTGTTTTGCTAAATAGCACAAGTGACATATTCATAAATAGTGTTTAATTGCAAATTCTGCAACTTTATTTTGTGTTAGATTTTATTTCTCAGTATATTTCTGCCCATTTATTTGGAAAATCATGTACAAATTAATATGCTATAAATCCTAAAGGAGTGAGAGTTTGCTATGAAACAATGACAACAAGGCAGCATTTTTAGTGTCTGCTATATGGTGTCTGACTTTTGACTGAATCCAGACTTTCATCTACAGAGTGGATTCCCAGAAGTCACTTGTTCCTCCCGTCCCCTGTAGTAGACTGTGTGATACATAATGTGCAGTATGCAGTGAGTGACTCACTCCTCTCTCTCCTCCCTGTGGTGCCATATCTGCCTCGCTATATCCCACTTACCCACTTCATCCCTGATTCTGGCGAGCTCCAGGGACAGTTCCCTCTCTTTCACAATGGCACTCTCACTCTGAAATGGAAACACATGCAGCAGTGAACACCTCTGAACTGTACAAATGGATCTGAAAGACCTGCAGTACCACTGTTAAGACTATGAGTGACGTGAATGTGACAGTTTAGACCGAAAGGACGTCCCTGCCACGTATGTTTGTTTCATTTGCAATTTCTTTTACCAAAAATGTTGTTCCATCACACCTGGTTTGATGGAATAAAGCAGTCTTAGAATCTGACCGTGATTATACATTATAGTATAGCTCAGTTGTGTAATTAGCAAGACCCCAAACCATTTTGTATTTGTACCAAACCAAAAACCAGCACTCTTTTTATTTATAATACTTCTCATGTAGTCTGTCCTCCAGGATGCACTGACAGATTGGCCGAGGCCATGATTCATTGATAAAAAAGACAATTAAAACTCTGTGTGATAACTTGCCACAATATACTGGACTAAAGGTCAGAAGTTGCAGCTACAGTCTACGGATGGATCAAGAAACATAGTATGAGGAATGGTAGCAACATAGTTTGCATAATTTCCATTATGGACAAAAATACACGTTACTTTCTCTGCAGCCTTACATCTAATTTACCATCAATCATAACAGCCAAGGGTCTCACATTAAGCTATAGTCAGCATCATGGCAGCCTGTAAGAGAAAACTACAACACGTGGAAGAAATTGCTAACGCCATCTCCGGTATCCACCGGGGACTCCTCGTGATGTGACGCCCTCGGAGCTCCTCTTGCTCACAGAGGAAGACACACCAAACAGTTAAAAGACTATTGATCACAACTCCCAACATGCAGCGAGACAGCTACGCACACTGCTGCTTGCAGATTAATCAAGAGATCACAAAGCAGTGCTTACGAGAAACAAAGAAAGAGAGAGACAGTGGGTGAAATGTGTATGAGATAGTACAGTATGTAATGATGTCACCCTCCAAGAGGTTTCACGTGGAGCATACGGTCATCAGGGAGAGTTTGCTGTGACCTCATGAGAAATGAAGGATGGTCAGTGGCTTTTTTCCATTTCTTCCTCTTCAGCTCCACCTCTGCTCCTAACCATCATTTCCCCGGTCCTGCCCAAACACCCCCCATACTAAGATCTCCAGTGGACCTATGTGACCTGCATTCTAATTTTCCTATCTGTTATTCAGCCCTCACAAAGGCAACTAGTGATTGTTTCCATTATCGATTACACTGTTGATTATTTTTGTCATTCTGTGATCAATTGTTAAGTCTCTGCCATAACAAAAATGTGATACTTTCTTTTCACAATGAACCAAAGCGCAGGGTTTGATTTGTCTGACCGACAGTCCACAACCCTTGTATATTCTACTGACAACAGCTGATGTTTGGCATTTATCCTTGATACATCATAAACGATTAATGGATGATAAAAAATGGATAGCAATCGACTAATCACTTCAGCTCTGTACATTTTAGCTTCTGGAAAAGAATAAACGAGTTCATTAACCTCTCCAAGGTCTGCACCCGTGTAATCTGTCCAGTTTCAGTGGGACCATAAAAGCCTTCCAAAGTGCAGCTGCGTTTTGTTTGGACCGTTTTGTCCTGAAGAGATTTGGTCTCCAATAAACTCACAGGAAGCTGCAAGTACAGCATGCATTTTGGAAGGAAAACCCAACATGAGATTTCTTGTAGCAACATCAGGTCAACAAGAAAACAATGCATACAAAGTATAGTCAATGGCATGTAATCACCCAGAAGAGCAGCAGCATACATACAGTAAGTAGAACAGAAAGACAATGTAAGAATATAGCATAGCAGCAGTAGCATGTTATGTAATGTGCCTGCAAACTCTAAGAGAACAGAGAGAGGGACAGTGCTACAGACGAGCCTGCTTTGACTCAGCACAATCATGCACAGCTTTACACTGTGAATGTAATGCTCATATAGGCAGGCACACTCAGACCCCCACCCCCACTAAACACACACATGCGCACCACACATTTATAAAGGAATCCTCTGCGCTGAAACAAGCCTGCTGCCTGCAGAAGATGCTGCCTTTACCGTTTGGTCCAGACAGCGCAGAGGGAAGAAATGGAGCCTACAGCAGCAATGGCCCATACTAGGGTAGCGGACAGCAGCATCCCTGCGCCGACTGGAGAGGCAGCAGTGACAGATGCGAGCGCCAGAAAGATGCAGAAGGAGAGACAGAGGGGGAGGGAACCAGGCGAAGGAAGGAGAGGGGAGGAGAGACGGGAAGACCGAAGCCTCACCTCGTTTCCTGCTTTGCGACCGGCGTTTATCCCTGCTGGAACAAAGACTGCCAGCCTCAGCCCGGCTCCGACTGCCCTCCCCTTAAACCCCCTCCAACCCGCCCCATATCACACTCACACACATGGCAGGGAGCAACACACACACACACACACACACACAAACACACGTGTGTCGTCTTTTGCATCCTTGAGAAGACGAAACAAAAAGAGTGGAGCGAGACAAGATGGGGGGAGGGAGATGATCAATAACTGGCCAATTCTCTGCGCTGTTACTCAGCTCAGGGAAACTAGCTCCACGCAGACATTTCAATAAATACAGAACACATGCTTAATGGAAAATAATGTATTCTAGATAGCTCGGACTGAAGCAATGATGTCCAAATTGCAGCTTTTGGATTTTTCAGTCTCTTGCAAAAGACCTGCACAATATACTGTAGCTGAATTAACAGACAGCATTAAATACATTAAATCTGGTGATGTTCATGCAGAAGAACATTAGGCTTTTCTCTTTTATTTTTCACTCAGTCTCATGCATACTCTCACTGCTTGTACACATCTTAAAATCCAAAATGGACGTGAGCAGGGATGAACAGAGCAGTGGTGCTGGATTATGAGGTTGAGGGAGGAGAGGATCAGAAGATCTGAGAGTAGCCTCAGCTATCAGAGCACGTCAAAGCAGAAATACAATATGTTGTGTCAGACAAAATGACATGCTGATGCTCATATTTCAAAGTTTTCCACCCGTCAGACCTTAGTGGGTTTTCTGCCGGTGTCTGACAATCAGTCTCAGTAAAAGCACAGCGTGGCCCAGGCAGGCAGCTCTAATCTATTTAGTCATCTCCCACTGTAGAGCAGAACCCGTGGGTGGGGCTGGGAAATGGATGAGATCAGAAAAGGAGGACCAGGAAAGGGCCCGAAACAAGCACTTCATCCAGGTTTGAGAAGCAGAACACACTCAGTCACAGTGTGTCTGCACCATCAGAAGCTGTATGATGGTGATTCTGACTCCAGTGGAAGTGATTATCTTACACAACAGGAGAATTCTCATGAACCTCATCAACCCAGCTAGCTGAAAGAAATATCACGTGTGTTAGATCCCACTGAGTATACTGCCCAGCCTTCGGAAGACAGACCCAACATGAAATGCCACACAGCCCTTTCAAATGTATGCCCTTATATATATATATATAATGCATAAAAAGCCACAATGCATCACATACCTGCAGGAAAAATCTTTGAAAATCCTCAGTTTTTCCACACAAACAGTTTTAGTAGTAAATCCTGTTGCTTCATGGTTATCCCCAACATATTCAAAAAGGTTTTAAAACAAGTGTCTGGTTTTGTGAACAAAGTAATGCTGACAACAAAAGCCATCCAGGTGTCATTTGTGCTAGCGGAGTCATCGCACTTTGTAGTTGCATGCTGAAGCCTGCAACAGCTTCCCCTTTGTACGTTTTTAACAGCAGGCCTGTGATTATGGGAATGGGAGGATAAGGAGATGTGACACCTGCTGCCTGCTGAAAGAATTAGGATTGTTGTGGGGCTCTCAAAGTGGAGGCAAGACCAGGTTTGCTTGCCTGTCAACCCTGCTGAGGTGCCAGAGCTCTGCTGTAGCCTACCTTGTGACAGAAGTGCTGGGTAGTGATGCTGAAAACGTCCAGGCACAGGGAGGCTTTCTTTAACTGGGCCTGAAGGCTCTGCAGCTGCAGGGCCTGCTGCTCACAGCGCTCCTGCAGCTGCTGGATCAGAGCCTGCTCCAACTCCTGGGCCCTCTCAGTCCGAACAGCGCCGTGAACCGCTGCTGTCCGCCCACGAGCTGTAGAAACAGAGAGCAGGAGGATGAACAACATAAACTGAAATATTTTCTCTCATAGCAGACTTAATGAAATTCACTAGAAGATCATATAAGCAGAAATCAACTGTTTCCTCTGTAATTTATATATTATCTGCATATTTGCACCAGCCAAAGATCGTGACGACTTTACAATGTGTATGTAAGGAGAGAACCAGAAGAGCTAACACAAACATTATTCTATTCTATACTATACTATTCTATACTGTACTACAATTCTAATTCTATAAGGAGTACGGTCTAGACCTGCTCCATAAAGTGCCCTGAAGTAATAAAATAAAATTTGTCGCCATATAAATAAAACTGAGTTGAATTGATCATTAACAACAGGAAGACTGACAACAACAAACTCGATCAACACAAAGTGAATCAACAATAGGTTCGATGGGAAATTAATAAGTTATTTATGAAGGGAAATTCCTAATATCGTCCAGTTTCTTAAGTCTGAGGATTTGCTGCATTTCTTTGTTTTATAATTCCTGTAAACTGAACATCTTTGTGTTTTGGACTAACCACAATGGGGAAAATCTGTTCTGGAAACATTATTTTTAAACAATTTTATTCCTCTTCATTATTGTTTTTTTGCCATAGCAATACCAAATAGCTGAGCTACACTGCAGAAAATATTAGCAATTGGTCAGCTTACACACAAACAAATGAACTGCTGATTGGTTGGAACCTCAGTGGTTTAAATCCTTCCGCGAGGGCAAATGGTCCTTCCAACTTCAGTTACTTAAGTCTTCTCACTGCTCAGACCAATCAGCAGCCACTTCCTCGCTCACCTCTAAACACTCACACTGGGATTCTGCCTGTCTGGTCTCGGAGAATAGGACAAAACGCTGACTTGTTGTGTGGTAATCTGACCCAGCAGGACTGCTACGGGAGGATCCATCCTTGCATTACAGCTACTGTAGCTTGTTGCTATGACAACAGCAGACTGCTATGGGTCTTGTAATGAAGTGTGGAGAAAGAGAGAGAGAGAGACGGGGGAGAGAGTGACTGTACAGCTGAAGGGTTGCGCAATTGACTGCTGCTTCCTCCCTTTGTACCACTTTGGAATGAACCAAGCACACAATATCAGATATATATGCTGTGTGTGCATACAGTATGTGTTTACATGCACACACACAGGCTGCAATGTGATATGTGATATACAAGACTCACCGGGGGACTGTGGCTTTGGCGAGACCACTGCAAATCTTTTAGGAGAGGACTTTGGTGGCATCGCAGCCTCTTTGTCCTTCTGCATGTCTCTCCTCGAGGCTGCGCGGTAAAGAAACATGTCAAACCTGTTTCATGATGCACACTTGAAACGCAAGAAATACACTTTTTGCATTAAATGTTAGCACGTAATCAGCGGTGGAGAGTAACACTGGCTATCCATAGAAATATAGATCAGCATGTATAAACTCATATGTTTTGCATGTAAAATCTAACATGACTATTCATGTTATGCTACTTTATACTTCTACTTCTTTCATTTAATCTATTTTACAGCTTAGGTAACATGCTACTTTGCACACTGAGATTTTACATGCAAAACATATGAGTTTATAAATTATGATCTATTTCTGTGGATTCGCTGCAAAGTAGATCAGATGAGGTTCACCTTGGCCTGCAGGTCACACCTTCAGGAATTTAGGTACATTTTGCTGAAGAATCATTTTGAATGGAGGTAACTTTATTGTCAAATTCTTGGCTTGACGACAACGTGGTATTGTCATTTTACTTAGGAAAGAGATCTGAATACATCCGCCAGTGTCCTACTTTTGTGTGCTGCTTTTAATTGTAAATGGATGTTACATGATAACTCACTGTTTGGTTGAAAAGTTCCTAAAAAAGATCAGGAACTAGTGGTGTCAGGGAGGTGCAGTGTGGTATAGTGACCACTAGCCAGAGTTGCTGCTCCACGTTTTCACATGGTTTCTGTTGTCTCACACACAGTTACACTCTGTGACCACTGGATGGTGTTGATACTCCACGTTCGCTGCAAAGATGCCAACATGGGCCACAAGGTGCACTAACAACAAAGGTGTCTACATCAGCAGAGAGGGAGTATATGCTGCATACGGTACTGTATCACTGCTGTGATGCAATACTAAGCAATAGTTAAGATGCATTACAGCAGGACTCAGTCTGGAGGTGAATTATTTTGCTTTCTGTATATCTTTTTTCTTCAAATCTTAAATTAGATCCCCCACAGGGAAAGTGAAATGAGCAGTGGGCGTTAAGGGCCTGACAATGGGCACACTCAGTCATAGTGCTACAGAATCTTCACTTTGTGCAGAACTTTCTATATATCAATATAATAGCTGTGGATCTGTAGTATAGGATAGTCTCCAGCTCTGCTTCACAATCATCTAGTTCAGATTTAGAAGCTTAATTTTCTGTTAAATACAGGAAAACTCATTTGGTAGATGATTCCTATTTTTGTCCTTTAATAATTTCTTGTGCTGAAGGAGTACATAAATAAATCAACTTTTTATGTATAAATACCTACAGAGAGAACATTGGCGGCCGTAATTTTCAATCTCAAACACAAACGGGAATGGGAAAACTCCCTGGAAAAGAGCTTGTGGTTGAAATGGTGGAATCTTGGAACCAAAAGCGTTTGTTGGCCTTGTGGCCAGAATCTCAAATCTTTTTATATTTATGTTAAATTACATACAGGATACCTTTTAAGGGGCATATTCTATTTCCCAGATGAGGAAGGTGAGATGCCATGACAAGCCATTTAAAAACACAGAAAATTCATACAAGCCCGAGCGCCTCGTATGTAAATGAATTAGGCAGTAAAAAGCATAAATTCACCCATTTCTCACATTGAAAACTGTCATGTCTGTGAATTAGATGCTGAAGGTGAAACAGGGCAATCATTACAGGGCTGGGAGTTCCCACTGACGCTTGCTGAGAAATGAATAACGTGAATTATTTCAGTGCTGAGCTGCCACCTCCCTCTGACGCCCATGCTCACACGCACTCACACATCCATTTTCATGGGTCATGTGATCACCAGAGAGAGCAACCTTGTCCTGGGACAAGGATGCTGCCTATGGAGATAGCTCCAACACCACATACATAGAAAAAACATCCAGGCTTATGGGGTGGCGTACCAAGAGGGGAGCAGCACTGCGGCGGCAGACTGCGGCGCTGAAGGCTGGGGGCGCTGGGAGGCTGAGTCTGGCTCTCAGCATGGGAGGCTTCAGTGGGGGGCGCTGTAGCTTTGTGGAGAGGGGTGTCATCGTTGCCACTGCCGGGATCTGCAGAACAGGACGGATGTCAGGGAACAGACTTTTGTCTCTTTTTAAATATCCTGATATAGTACAGCCAGCCCTTCGTATGGCTGACACACAGTGTAAATGTTTTGTTACAGATTTTGGTAGACGTTACACAAACTACGCCCTGTAACCCTGAACAGGAATGAGTAGGGACGGGTGAACACTGGCACCGGCTCCCAATCACTCCTTGTTCCCACTTAATTTCTTTCTGTTTGTTATGGGAGAATAAGGATGGTGGTAATGTTCAGCACCAGCCTCCATCTCAGTGTGTTACTGTGTATTGAGACATACTGAGCAATACTGGGACACTTGATCGTTCTAAACAATATCTGATAATTCACTACAAAAATAAGTATGCAACCTGGCCTGGTATATTATGTGCTTGATATTGTGTTTTTCATGTTTGGTTTTGTGTCTTATGATCAGAGCTCTAATTTGGTTTGGTAATAATAAGGGAAAACCCTGTGGGAGGGGGCATTATAGCTTTAATTAGTCAACGTATTTCCGTTTTTCATCATTCATCAGTGCAGTGTAAAAAACATCACCTTTTATATTAAAAAACATATTTTCTTTCCAGAGTACCCCTGCCATTGTCTCTCAGTAAGTATCAGCAGATCGCTTTCATTCCTTGGAGAGTAGTTTTTCTAAATTGCAGAAATTCATTAGCAAAAATGCAGAATGATGCAAACATCTTAATTATTCATAACAGCTGTTATTATGCCTCTAGCTTTCTGTAGCTATGAAAGGCTTTGATTCATAGAGAAACTGAGGCTGCAGCAAGGAGTAGTAGAACAAACGTTCCCTGCGTACAGGCGGGAAGATCCTCATTCTCATACATTGTCATTGTTGTTTTGCTTTAGAAAGCTTCCTCAGGATGAACTGGATCCCAGCACTGTATAGACAATTTAGCATTTATGCTTTGCTTTGTCAGTGTAAGTGACGATTGCTCCAATTACTTGTCATGAAAGATTCAGCTCCTCAATCAATAACAGTGCTGACACATGCTGCACCTTTAGGTAACTCAGCACTCTCAAAGAGGAAAGAAGGACAGGTTGGTGACCTTGAATTAAAATGTTGTTATTCCGATCAAAGAAATCAAAAAGCTGTTGTAGTAAAGTATGCAACATTACTGTAGATATCGTAACAAATTCAGATTGGAAACAGGGGGCCTGTGTGAAACCTGCAGGTTCACATTAACTCTTCCTCTCTGCGACAGTCTGAGTTCACCTGGGAGAGTCAGCAGCAGATGCTTTTTTGTATTTCCTCCAAAGGCATCTTACAGAAATGGATGCTGAGCCAAGAGGCGGATTGGCTGACGGAGACGGCTGGGGGCTGACTCACACTGCTAAACGCTTGTCTCTAGTCTGCATGTACAGTACAAATCCATCCCCTGCTGTACGCGTCCCCTGATCAGTGTTACACCAGCAAGAAGCAGGAAAGACTCTACTCTGCTGGTGGCTAATGTACAAGAAATGAGAACAGACAGGTTCAAAATATTCAATACACGCATTTCGCTTATTATAGCTACCAAATATACAATCCCATTTCTTCTGTTTCTCAAAAATTCCTCTTTTTCTGAATTAGAATTAGCTTTTCTCAATTACGCTGTCTGGCCTGTGTGATGCAAATACTGGAAATATACAAATTCAAACAGGAGTAAATGTTTCCTTTTGTCAGATTAGTTTGATGACACTTTTTATTATCCAATCAGAAGTAGGGCTGCAACTAACAATTATTTTTGTTATCAATTAATCTTTTCATGGTTAATCTTTTAGTATATAAAATTGTGAAAAATGCTGATCACAATTTCCCAGAGCCCAACCAAGACTCTCCATTTACTGTCATAAATGCTAATAAAAATCCTCACACTTTAGAAGCTGGAACCAGCAAATGTTAAACATTTTTGCTTGAAAGATGACTGAAACGATAAATCGATCAAAATAGTTGGTAATTAATTTTCTTTTGATCTACTAATCGATGAATCGACTAATTGTTGCAGCTCTAATCTGAAGCGACAGAAATAAACACGTGGTGTCTGATTAGACTACAGTAGAACACCAATGTGAACAATGTGTTATTGTGTACACTAAGGGAAATCCTTCAAGATACATTTTTTTGTCAAGACTTAAGTGTTTAAGACAAAGATGGAGAATGTTTTTAAGCTTCTTGTGAAAAGGCAGGACATTGTGCAGGGAAACTGAAATTGGTCTGCACTGTTACACCTCAATGTTTTTATCAGGTCTCCTCTTCAGAAGGTGCATTAAAACATCAAAATGGCACTTTCAGTGACCAAATAGTTATATTTTGAGATAAACTGTGTCTGGTAGTCTCTTTTCCCGCAGGACAGGGCAGGGATGGGACTGATCCACAGGAAAAGAGGCTTCATATTCATGACATGCCGCGGAGATTTGTGCTGCTTCAACTGCTGTGAGACTTCACAGGAAGTGTCTTGGAACTGGTGCGCAAAGCACAAAGCTGGATTATAAAGTATATAGTAACTAGCAGCTATTCCAAGTCTGTGAAATGTCAGGGATCAAGGTGACCGGACCAACAGTCCAAAATCCAAAGATATCCACTTGGAAAACAGAGAAAAGCTGCAAATATTCAAATTTGAGCATTCTTGCAACTCAAATGATTACTTTTCAGCCACTCGATTATAATTGTTTTAAGACTAATACGTAGTGCCTTTCAAAGCGCCACTTTGAGTACAACTGACACACTGCAGCTCCAAGCACACAGACCTTCCCATCCAAGCAGCGCACAGTGAGGGTACTGTGTGCTCACAACGGGCTCCCACTGAGCTAACTGGACAGATGAATCCGATATGTCACCAGCACCCTCGTGTCCGTTAAGGAGCCCTCTACTCTGAGAGGAGGTGCACACTCCCAGTCACAACATTTTGCTGGAGTGCATCCCCCGTGAATGTGGCTGCGTTTGAGGCGTACGGTGGCATACTAATGGAGCAGAGCCGTCTGAGCCAACGGCCTGAAGGGAAACGCTGCCGTGCAAGCTGCTGCCAGTCATGTTGATGTTGTCTGAGCTGCTCCCAAAGTGCTTTACTATCTGGGTGTTTAACTCATCCATTCACTACAGCGCAATCAGAATTACAATATTTAAAAAATGTTTTTTTCTTTTGCTGATAGAAAAAAAGCTAATTTGTGACTGACTTGTACGCTGAACAGCAGCTCCACACAGGAGCTAACAAAGGCAACAATGGCAATAAAAGACAGAGTAGGCCACACTTACATGACAGCAGGCTATCAGCTTGAGCTGTGGTTGTTTTCTGAAGAATCTGTGTTAGAAATGGTACAAAATAACCCAGTAACGTGTACATCAGAGCATTTTAGGGGGGGACACTGAAGCGGAAAGAAAGACCATTATCTAGCTTGACTGTGGTGAAAGTTTGAGGAGGAGATCCACTGGCAAGAAAGAGGCTGCTCACAGACGTCGGTGGTAAAAACAGCTTCACAGATATCCTGTCGCACCCCACCCTGACTCTCTCTTTTCGACACACGCTGTAGCCGCCGGCACCACTATTCAATTCCAGTGATTATTAATAGTAAAGAAGAGGCTGTCGCTGACGCGTGAAGCAGTGACTGCGGCTGAGGCTGCCTGCACCAGCGGCTTAAGGAAGCGTCTGATCCCAGCGGGGATAAGAGAAGGGCAGCAGTCAGCTGTCTGAGACCAGAGCAAACGAGGACAGCATTAACCAATCATCGTGTCTGCCAATCAGCACAGACGGTACAGATGCCACAGTGTCAATCTTGAAGATATACATATATATCTATCTATCTGGACATGTCTATTTTGGGTGGCTTGAATTCATTTAATCTGATTTTGGTTTGTTTACACTTGTGGAAAAAGCTACCAAAGAATTAAAAATGTATTCAGTTGGATAGAGTAAAATTTGTGAATGTACAAATGCAGGAGGGAAAAAACAGGATTTCTCTTACTGTACGTAAATGGACTTCACTTATATAGATTACATTATTATAGATACCGATTGGCCTTATTCGTGCACTCAAACACCGATGGTGACACCAAGGTGCTGGCCTCCAAGGACATGTGGAGGAGGCATGTGGAGATCAACCTACCAACCCTGAGATTAATAGACTACCCGCTCTACCTCCTGAGCCAGCTGCATGCTGGAACAAATGTCTAAAAAATGTGTTTTGTGACACTTTCTCAGCTTGTTCTGTCACATTTCTTATATCTCATTTCTTACATATTATCTTACAAACAAGGTAATCAGCTTGTCAAATGAATTGTGCAAGCGAATATTTCTCTAAATGATGGCAGCTTATGAGAGACGGCGTCCGACTGAGCACCACAGTCTGATCCAGATAAAATGCTTCAGTTTTGCAGGCTGAGGAGAGGCGGCTGGAGGGAGGAGAGTGGCTTGAAGATTTCTTCGTCAAAGCTCCTGTGGTGCAGCAGCTTTCAGTGCGATAAAAAAATGAAAAATGAAAGGAAAAGGAGGTGAGTGGCTGTTACCATAGTAACTGAGGATAGCAAGGGCAGCCACGACTACTAGTGAACTAATAAGGAGATGTAGATGCACTAAATCGTGAATGTGGAATGTCCTATAAATCAGAGAGAGCGCTGTCTGTCGGATGTCTGGGTCTCTTTTCAGCCGGTCACATGTTTAGCTAGAGTAGTAAATACTCTACTCACGCTGACTAGGTCGGCTGGGATCACTGTGACCGCTGTCATTAGACTGGTTGCTGGACACAGACGAGACGCTGGAGCTCCGGACGAAGCCAAAGGAGGACAGACGTGCAGCTGGCAGGGCGGAGAAGCCTGGAGGACGGAGACCAGACTGGCCTGGTTTGAGCAGAAGGCTCTTGGAGGTGGTTTCTGGACCTCTTTCTCCTGACCTCTTTTGCTCTCCAAGACCTATTGAGATAAGGGCAACGTTACATTCTCATGCCAAAAATGCAAACAAGGAGTGCAGAGGTAAGAGTAAGAAAGAAATACGATCTTATAAAATCCAATCAATTTATCCCGTAGGATGATGATTTTATTCATAGCTGCAGGGTGATTCAGCAAATTCTGCTCATTGTAATGGGAAAACCCTAAAATAATGATTTACTCTGATACTCTGATTTATTGGGAGGGAATATGAGATACGCTACCAATACACTCCTGGGATCTGCAGGAAAAACTGTCATGTCTGCTCTGAAGAGTAAAAAAAAGAGCATTCATATCACTTTCACTAATCTCATGCAGCCAAAAGGACAACATACACAGAGGAAAACATGTGAAAACCTTCATTCAGTCATGAAATTGCAGATAAACAATAGAGCACCATATGTGGAAGCTAGTGTATGACTGAGAACGTGAGCAGGTAGAAATATGCAGGGCTAGTTGGTAGGATGTGCGAGTTACATTTCTATGAAATGCTTTGCACTTCACAGAGTTGAGGTGCCAAAAGCCAAACCTCATCCATAAGCATGACAGGGGCAGGCCAAAGAAGATAACTTCTCTGCAGCTTGACATCAAGGTTAAGGGATGTGCACAGAACAGCAATGTATGAAGAGAGATGAGAAAGCTCTCGTAAAATGATTTTCCCACAATGCAGCATTTCAAATATGCTTGTGTGTTCTCTTATTTTAAGCTCTCAATCCCCTTAAAAAACTGAATTACATGTCATGAGAAAATGATTATGATTATCAAATCAAATCAAACTTTATTTGTATAGCACCTGTCATACAGGTAAGTGCAGTTTGAAGTGCTCCACAAATGATACGATAATAAGACACAACATGTCGAGACCATAAATGCAACAGAACCGAAAAAAAAAAAAAAAAACCCCAAAAAGCTTTAAGAATATGAAGCCAACACATGTGAGAAAATAAGATGCGAAAATATAATAACATAGATTTTAAGTTAGATTAAAAACGAGATAAAATAGATAAAAAATAAATGAATAAAAATGAATAAGAATAAAACATAAATGAAAAATAAATCAATGAATAAATTAATCATAATGGAACAACTAGCAGACTCCTGCCAGAGGACCCGAGGGGCCGTACTGGTTCATACACCGTAAGCATGTGAGACATATATGCTGGTGCAAGACCGTGACGTGCTTTAAAAACCATTAAAATTGTTTTTTTAAATCAATATGGAAACTGAAATGAACTCTGATAAACTGATGAACTCTGAACCTTTGAACCAGTTATGACAGCAGATCAGCAGCTCACCTGCAGGGTCCGGGTGGCCTTGGGTGGACACACCGGCTGCCTGAGCAGCATGACTTGGGGCCGGGGCCGACCTTTGGCCCGTCTGCTGAACTCTTGTCTTGGCTGCAGGATGCCTGGTGACCCCTAAACCCAGCTGAGGCCTCAGAGCTCTGGGTGAGCGGTAGACACTGCCTCCTTCTTGGGAAACAGGCTGGTGAGCAGCATTACCATACAGTCAATCACCGTACATATCATGTACATATCACCGTACATATATCAAAAGACAGGCAATAAGATCACTAAATTTAGCATTTAGCATTTGGCAACTGTGACTTTAATTGTCAGCATTACCGATGCTATCAGACTGTACACAGACCTTGTGTCCTCACATTTTGGAGGTCAGAACTGTTTCAACTACGTAATCTTCACCTTAAGAAAACAGCTCTATTCATTCTGATGCTCTTTGAGGTGGCCATGATTGATGCTGCATTTGTTTTTTGTTTTTTCATTTGCAGAAAGGCACATGAACGCAATCATTGCTAAATGTTTGCTAAATGTCAAATTTTGCTAAATGTATCAATATATTAGCATGTTAATGTTTCAAGGTTTGTGCATTAGAGGTGAAATGTACCATTTTTCCTCCTCACATAAAGCAACTGAAACGTTTGCACAATTACTTAACACAGATATTTTGTCAATTGCTGCTATTTTCAGCCACCAGCATTTCGCTGCACTTCTGTAGCTTCAACCACTAATGTCATTTTGTTATGAGAGTATATGAAATCAAAAGTCCACTTCTCACCTCCTGGAGATATTTCTCAGGTAGATCCTCATGAAAACTGTCCGACTTCCCGCTCAGCCTTTGAGGGATGGTGCTGCTCGGAGGCTTCACCCCAGTCACAGCCACGCCTGGAGGATAGTACCCCGCCTTCTGCATCTCCTGACGGTATTTGTCAAACAGCAGGTTGGAGGAACATAGCACCGGTGTGGATTTGGGTTGAGGACCGACCTTTGGATCTTTATGAGCTGGTGGGCTAGTGTAAGGAGATAGTCTTTGTGGGAGTTTGGAGGCTTCAGGTGGGGCATCTGTCACTTGTGGTTTTGCTTGAGGATTCTTTCGGATGTAGGTGATGATTTTTGGTCGGACATTTTTAGGCTTCTGGGGGGGAGAAGTCCTCCTGGGTTCAGACTCCTTCTGCTGAGGCATGACTGGCTTGGGGATGCCACTGCTCAAACTCGTCTTAGCTGGCGCTTTGACTGTTTGACTTAAACCTCTCTGAGGGGAGTTGCTGCGCTCCAAACTCAGTGCCCTGATGGCCTGGACCTTGGCTGGAGAACCAGGCGGCCGTCTCTTGGGGGAACAGGAGGTTGTTTTGGGGGAAGCGGGAGTTGCTGGTCGACTAGGGCTTCCCCATGGCTTCCTCCTTTCCAGACTTAGAGAACTGGAGGTGACCGTGTTCTCGAAAGAGCCCTGCTTTTTTAAGGTATTATCAAAAGAGAGCTGCTTCTTTAAACTCTGATCAAATGATGGCTGCTTTTTAAAACTCTTGTCAAAAGAGTTTTGTTTTTTCAATGTGTTATCAAACGATTCTGGTTTCTTTATGGTTTTGGATTCAACTGATGACTGAGTCCACTTTGTGCCTGTTTTGTGTGGGCTGCAGTTCACATCAGGGGCCTCGTCAGCTTGTGTGCTTTTATCCATTGTAGTGTCACTTTCTTCGTGTGACTGTTTTGCAGTGGGTGAACCTCTGTGCTCAGTGCTCCTCCCTTGATCACAATCTCCTTCTGAATTTGTATTCCCTGCTTTATTTCTCTGGTTTTTGTTCTTCCTGTGCTCGTTAAAGGCATCCTCGCATGGAACAACTCCGTCGCTCACCTGTGCCCGTGACACCGCGTCCTCTGAGCGAACTGTTGAATTCAAATTCACGTCCACATCTTTCCGGTGTGTTGTGCTTTTTCCAGCCCTTTGCGACGCCCTGCCTCTCTCAGTGACGATGTTGTAAGTCTGGGAAGACAGAGTGAGGTCTTCTGAGATGGTTGAGTATGGACCAGTGGCAATGTGCCAGGAGTCTGTGGTCTGGGTCCTGCCACCAGTTTCCATAGCCGTGTCCATGCTTGAAACGGTGGACAGACAGGACACAAAGACGTCCGTTTCTGAGCTTAACTCAGTCCTGGACGCCTCTCTGCTCTCAGGGACATGTGAGCCACTGGATTCCTGCTCACAGCCACCATGCAGAATAGACTTTCTCTCTTCCCTGCTCTTATTATTCGAGTCCTGTTCTACTGAGGCTTTGAGGCATGATGAAGGCCGCTCTTGAAGCTCCTTCCGGTCTGCAGGCCTGACAAAGTCCTCTCCCTCCCGAACCAGGTAGGCCTCCAGCTCCTGACACTCCAGCATCTCAAACTCAGCCAGCTCGGGGTCGTCACACTGGGAGTCTGTGCCCCAGATGATGACTTTGTCCTGCTCTGCTGTTTCAGTCATCAGCCCCGACAGCGTGCCAGCATCACCCGTCTTACCGCCATCCTCTGTCCGGATTTCATTGGCGTTGGCATCACCCTCAGCCAGCACGCCACCCTGCTGGTTGTTATTCCTGAACTCCCCCTCACTGAAGGGCTCTCCTCGCTCGCACATTTTGGAAACAGCTCTCAGTTGGCAGCGCCCTCAGAAGCACTTTAAAAATCAATCATCCATGGCATCAATCACGAAACAGTCTGTCTACCCATCAAAGAGTCATAGTGGCACAGCAGGAGCCTAGACAGCAGTTTCACATTTCGTTCCCGTGTGCCAGTAATTGTTGAATATCATGTCTAAATTAGAAGATGGGTCTTCAAGACATCTTGGGTCCTTATCCTATAAAAAAACAAAAGATCAACATAATGACAGATGACAAGAAAGTACCGGTTTTTAAAAGGTGTAAGCTCTTATAAAAAACAGCAAAATGAAGTAAACACCTCCATATTTTAGAATAGTTATGTTTCAGCATATCACAATTAATTGATGAATTAGTTTTTTAAACATGATTAGATTAGATTAGATTTATTTATTGTTTCAGAGGCCTGAATGAACGACACCATTTATCAAGAGGACCAGAGAGGAGAAACCCTGACATTTCCATTGAAACTACTGGATTGATCTTAACTAAAGGATGGAACGTTTTACATAAACCAGGCAATGCGACACTGAACCGGCTTCTTTAGGAAAGAATATCTGTAGAAATGAATGAGCAGGAGAATTTGAATGAACTGTCCTAGAAAAGTCTTAGTGTTTGTTTTAGCCAACAAAGTTATTATTGCTCTCGCTCTGCAATATCTGTGGATGATTTTGTAATTTGTGTGTGGATGCTACTGTCCCTACTCGCATAGAGAGAACTAATGCTGCACTGATGTTACATGAGGAGGGGGAGAGGCTTGTTGTGTGAAGTTTTGTGCTTCAGCTTTTCAGCGTAGTGTTTGAGACTGTCTCCTTACAACTGTGAATAGACTCAGGACTCAAGCAACTTTGTTATAATAAGATCATTTACTGTCACTAACTGCCATTTTTTTGTAATCCCCCTGCATCAGTCATTACCTGATGTCCCATTCACCGCTGAAACACTCCTGCAAATACACAAAATGTTAGCAATCCTAGAACATAAACTCAACAGCTGATAATGATACAACAGCACGTCACTGTTTGACAAGAACAGAGGAGCGGCGTGGTTTTGGCACGATGACAGCATGCTGTGCTGCGGGGCAAACAGGTGGCGGCCAAGTCTGCTGTTTGCTACATTAGCTATGTTCACATTTTTAGTGTTTACATGCAAGAATATACGCGACAGGAACCTCTGCAAATAGGACAGGCGCCATAAGCCTCAAATCAAGTGATCTCTGCACACCAGAGGTCATGAGGAACTTAAAGACAAGGGTGGAAACAAATGTGTCAGTACCATGTGGGGCTGACTTGTCCTTCTGGGATCATTATAGGGGAACTTGTCAAGCTTAAGACTGTCAAAATGAAATTAAGGTTTTTGTGCACATGGTGCCACAGTCTGGCTGCTCATTACTGATTAAAAGGGCTGTACTTAATAATTGCTGTAACAACCCGGTGATTAGCAGCCAGCAGGTGTGTTCACTTGTTGGGATATTTAGGCTCTCTGATTGGGAAGAAAGCAGCGCTGCTCCGTCCCTTTATGTCTTCAACCAAAAGCACGCAGTAAAGGACGCCTGAAATTGACCTACTTCCTGAGTGGACTCTTGTACAGCACAGAGAGCTTCAACGGAGCCTCTGATCTCAGGCAGCAACTCTTTCTCACAAAATCACTTGCACGTTAAGTTCCCACCTCGCCACATCTTTGTCAACATTCAGCTCTGGTTGTCAAGTTCAGCTAAGTACCATGAAATAACCTCCTGGTTAAAAAAGAAAAAGGAAACAACAAAAAACACTTTTTTCCACTTCCACTGTAACTGTATCTTATCATAGTTTTTGTGCCTACCGACTCATTTCAAGGTACAAAAACAGAAGAAAATGGAAGATGTTTTATTTCAGGGTATGCCGCGGTACTAAAAGGGATGTAAAACCTGACTACCTGCTGTTCCGCCAGATCTCTTCGCTCCCCATTTATGTTCTAATAAATTCACTTTTCCCACGTTCCTTCTTTGCTGTCGTGTGATGGTAGGCGTTTTGCTGCATGTTTAGAAGAAGTTGGGGGAGGGGGGGAATACCACTGGCTACAAAACATATCACGCATTCTTACTTTTATATTTCTGGAAGTACACTTCCAAAGACAGAATTGTCTGTTTGAAGTGCAGGCTAACACACTACACTGAACGCTGTCTCAGCACCTGCACTGCAGAACAGAGACCAATGAATCAGTTTCTCTTACACCTGCTCTCCCCCACCTCCCC
This sequence comes from Gadopsis marmoratus, assembly GCA_036023855.1. Lineage (NCBI taxonomy): Eukaryota > Metazoa > Chordata > Actinopteri > Centrarchiformes > Percichthyidae > Gadopsis > Gadopsis marmoratus. The sequence goes on along the minus strand of JAVQJF010035826.1, from coordinate 33,312 downwards.
ATCAGGTCTCTCACAGCACTGTTTGGTTTTCTGCACCGCCGTTCTGCCACATCAAGCTGCAAACTCCCTCAGGGTAGCCAAACGTCCGATGACGCCCTGATAAAGATTCTTACATGACACGCAGTGTTGCCTGCCGAGCATGACAACAGATCACAAAATGGACAAATGAAGTGTTGTGTCAGGAGAGGAGCTGCAAACTGGTAACGGGATTGTTTCTGCCGCAGCCGTGATTGCTTCTCCATCCGTTACACTGACTTCCAACTCCAAATCAATGCAGTGCAGACACAACAGTACTGCGCGACATCACGACACTTGTATATAGGAATACAGAAAGGGGATGATGGATGTGGCTCAATTTTCTCACTTTGGGAGTTTAGAACTGGGCTTCCAAGAGTATGGAAGATAAAAAAATATGAAGGATACAATAAACAACATGGGGGCAGATAGACTGTATATCTGGCACCACTGTATCAATCTATAAAACACAAATGGAAGTTAAACTAATGCTTATGTGTAACATTAACATCTCGCAAAGAGTTATAAAATGTACACCTACCTGCCCTGCTTTTGCGTGTTAGGTTCACATTGTTCTTACTGCGGATTTGATCATTTTCTGCTTCAAAAGCATTACAGAGATAATTAAGCTTTTTAATTTATTTCAACCTATTTCTCTTCACAAATCTCTGGAGAGCTGAGCATCCCAGTCCAGGCAAGGCAGAGCAGGATGCTGCCAGTCCCACCGACTGAAAAAGTGCAGTGCAGCGACTGAAGTGTTAGTCTTCACTCCCTTTACCACCACATTCCCCACATCCAAATAATTTTTCCTGCTGCTGCAACAGCTGATAATGTTCCTCCGGTGACAACATCACTGCAAGGAGAAGAAGACTGAGGAAATGTCGCTCGCCCCAACAACATGCTTCCCCGAGCACGTTACCCCATCCCCCCATCGTTCAGCAACTCGCCCTGCCACCTGCCTCCTGATATGCAGCACGATGGCAAGACCTTCATCCGGGGCCTCTTATGTGCAAACACCTTGTTTTCCTCAGTGAAACAGAAGCGCCTTCAGTGTTTTGCAGGCACATATCCAAAGCAGAGCGCAGATCAGGGTCTTCATTTGTCCACCTTGGTGCTTAAACTGGAGTCCTCATGAAATATTGAGGACAGATGAAAACGGTCTCCCTCCCATTTTAACGCCTCAGTGGCCCTGACTTCTTTGTGTAGCCAGGCAAAGCTCACAGAGGATTTTCTGCAGGTACAAACAGTAGCAAGCATGTGTGCCTCCAAGGCCTGCAAGTGAAGGCACGCGAGGTGCAGAAGCAACGTACGTGCCGGGAAAAGCTTAGCGTGACATGAAAAAGGTAAATCTTTAATATGCATATGCACAAATATGTAATATCTTCTACATGAAATCGGCATAATCGCCACGCTTTCACGGACAGATCATTTAGGCCTCAGCGGTCCTCCCCCATCTTACATAATGGAACAAACAACATGTGGATAACTGTGGTCACTGAAACCTGTCACTTCACTATTACTGATGCCCATTCATTCAGCTCATGCTGCCCTGTTCCTCATTTCACAGCTTCTAAATATAAAGTGCATCTCCGCACATGGTCCCCAGGGAGGAAGGAAAGCGTGGGCTTTGTTGCTTTTAGGACAGACACTGAAACACAAGCATGAGACAGAGGTGAAGGAATAAATCCAGAGTCTGACCCCTGACTACACACACACACACACACACACACACACACACACACCTACAGCCAGGTTACTTCTCCTCTTCAGCTCGACTCTATGCAACAGCTGTAGGCTACATTGGAATTTGCACAGCTGGAAACAATTTGCAAAATGCCCTGAAAATAGCGAACGTTAATACAAACCACCACCAGCAGGATCATCCGCAGTGTAAAGAGGGAGAAAGATAATCACCACTGGCGCTGATCTGAGATCGAGAGGGACGGAAAAGAAGGTGTGAAATGGCAGACCTCCTCCTCACCGTGTAGAGTCAGGCAATCCGCCGATGAAGAGCTGGATGCTGAAGAGAAGCAGCAGCAGGAGGATGAGGAGGAGGAGGAGGAGGAGGAGGGACGCATCCAGTCTGCAGCATCGCTGGCAAACTGGGAGGAGAGGACGCCCATGTCAACACGGGCCCAGGTCGCCCCCTGCAGGTCAAACCATAGACTTGTTTCCCCTCCATCAGCTAGACAGCAACATGCAGCAGCATCACACATCAGAGTGCACACCACCACAACAGGACCCAAGTAAATCCAGGTGTTCCATGTATCCACACTTTACTTCTAGATAGATAACAGCTTGTATTGTATGTTTTATGTTTATGAGTACTGGTAGTAGTAGTATCGCAGTAGCAACTGGACAAAATCATAGAATTTATACGCTATCCACAAAATATTGATTTTCATGGTATATGAATAAAATGGAATTGTGGACACGTGAGCCTGCGGAATATGGTGGAGAAACAGGAAACTGCACACAAATCAATTATTTAATCATCAGTTATTATTATGAAACCGTTTCTCATCACTCCCCAAAAACAATCAAAGACACGGTATGTGTTTTAAACTTTGACCATCGTTTATTTACAGCTGAAAAAAAAAGTGTTCAGACCAACATCAACATCAAGACAACACAACGGCTCTGTAAACGTGTTTATGTCAGTGCTGTACTACAACACCAAACTCGGGTTTTTTTCAATTCATGCTTCATTTATGCGTAAACACATACACACAAGAGAAACAGACAGTGTGAAGGGCAAACACACAAACTATCTGTGGTTTCATTCGCGTAAATGAAGCCTCACACAGAGTTTTAATGCGACGACAGCATCCGTAACAAAAGGCAACATCGCTGTCAGTGAATACTTAATGTACTACATCCAACAGCAGAGGCAGAGAGTCACCTAACCATTCTACGGTCTTCTAACACATGTTTTTAGTACGTTTTATGTTTAGTTTAATCTAGGATTATTGTAACTTTTTTAAAAAGTGTCTTTGAGCACTATGAAAAGTATTATTTCTTATGAAGTATATTACATGTATTCACTGTTAACAGCTACAATACTGTTGGCACAGATTGTACCAGTGCCATTTACTTTAAATAAGGCTTGCAACAAAAGATTTTAATCGATTAAAGTTGTTTTGGTTACAGACAAGTGAAAGTTGTAATGAACCTTTTAAGCAAAATCAAAAGTATTTACGGAACACAGCAACTTTCTGCAGCCTCATCGTGTTCGACAACGCCGCTTCGATGGCTTAAAATGCAGATGCATACACTGAGTTTATTTACAAAGTAAAAAGTAAGTCGTTTTTTTTTTTAGGTTTTTAGTTTTTTAAACTTTCGTGTCAGCGTTAGGAAAATCAACAGCAACACTGTTTTTACATGTAATCCAATTAAATCTTAACAATTTGGCCTCAGGTTTCATCAGTAGTTGTACTGCGATGGAAAAGCAAAAAAAGAAAAAGAAGAAAATATTTCATCATAGTGTTTATTTTAAAAAGGGCCTCGGTAAAGAGATGCCGTGTTGCATTTTCAGTCTTTAGTGAACACACATACCCCCGATGCGTTGCGCTCAGATTTTAGCTGCCTTGGGAATCTGCACACACTCACAGTCAGTGCAGATTATACAGAATGAGTTCTGGAAACCAGGTGTTCAATATCACCAACTGTACTTCATCCCATTCATATGTATGTGAACTAAACAGTGAAAACAGTCTTATAGATTATAAATATAAGCTTTTCAAAATCCAAAGTGTGCATTATATATATATATATATATATATATATATGTTTCACAATTCTAGCTGGTGATGGAGCAATTTCATACCTCTAAAGGGTGTAACATTCATTTGGGACATAGGCACTTAAAATACATCCAGTAAATCAATTCACATTAGCAGCTTGTTTTCTTCGGCTAATTACAAAAGTGCAGTTCCCCAGTGGAGACAACACTGCTGTAAACCATCAGCTCGAAGACAAGTCCACGTAACATCAGCCCTTTCGTACTGTACCAGATTATTCAGAGCACTGTGGTGCATTTCTCTGAGTTATACTGTAAAAAGGTTGTGCTTTTCACACGGTACATTGTCTCGGGAGCAAAATACAACGTTGTACCACAAAAGGCACGGACGATACAGTGACATTCTCAGCTGGGTTTGAGAATTAGAATTTGCTGATTGTTACTTAGCGCAAAGCAGAATTAATGAAAGCAATTAATGCAAATCCAGACAAATACAAAGTCGACGAGTGACAAACATTTACCAGGACGTCTGCCAAACACATGCACATTTACCAGAAGAGAAAAAGATGAGCCTCATTAATGCGATTAAAATGCTTTGGCAATTCACAATGTCTTTTCTGTAAATATCCAACATATAAAAAATGTTGCGCAATTTCAAGCTGCGAGGGCACCATCACACGCTGAACTCTCGGTTCTCTTTTATTAGAGAAAAAGAAAAGAATGAGCGGCATCATTCCTGATATGCTGTGTATTAGAGAACCAATATAAAGTTTAACAGTAGATTTATGTACAATAGATGCCTTGATAAAACTTTGTTAAAACTGCGTGTGCTTTGCCTTTGGTTGCTGTCCACGGAGTTAGAAATAGATTTGCATTTAGTGAAATTGATCACATCAAAGTGCAAAACATACGATTACTTTTTAGCTAGAAAATAAAAACTTTTTAAAAACATTCGTACTTAGCCTTTACATGTAATTGACCTTTTTACTTCTATAACAGCCAAATTAGACCAAAAGAAAATATTTGGAAACAACTGATTGGACAAGTGCATAAACGTCTCCACATGTCTCCTGGATTTGCAGCTACTTTGGAGAATTTAAACACATGTCATGTTTGACATGCAGAACAGAGTGGATTAGTGAACCTCCCGTTTCCTCAGGAATCTTCATCGTCGTCATCGTCGTCGTCTCCGGCGCCGTTTTGTGTGTTGTGCAGGAAGGCTTCCTTCTCTGTGGTCATGGGCTCTCCCTTTATCGTGCAGGCTGGCGCGTAGGTGGCAGATGTGGTCAACACGGCCTCTGCGCTGTTGCGAATACCATAGCCGAAGTAGATGAAGAAACCTGCAAATGGCGGAGAGAAACGTTGAAAACATGAATTCCTTTTCAAAAGCACAAGTACAGCAGAGTAATATGTGACATTGTTGTCCAAAAATGTAAAAGTACCTAAGACCATCCAGATGGCAAAGCGCATCCAGGTTCCTTTGTCGAGCTGCATCATCAGATAGACGTTGATGAACAAACTAGTGACTGGCAGAAAGGGCAGCAGGGGAACCTGTGAGCAGAGAGAGTGTATTCATCTTTTCTGCAATCAAGGATTTAAATTAAAATAAAAAATTAAAATCTTTGACCTGCCAGATAAATTAGAAATACAGCACACTTAGTTTAAAGCAAAAGAAGCATTTCTCTACATAGTTACTATATTTTGTATTTGCTTGTTAAAACTCTCCATTGAAGCTACAGTATATTGCATTTGCATTGTTTTATATATATAGAGGCCATTTGGTAAAGTGGATGGGCCTGTACAATGAGCAACTTTACATTTGTGCCAAACCAAATTTCAAAAGCATGCCATACATTTAAGTTATTTCATTTTCCAGGCACCAATTGGGATACATTCAGTTCTTTACAGCATCCAAACGTTCCCGGAGTCTGCCTGCATTACCACATCGTAAAATAAAAAGTCATGAAATGTTTACTTTGAGGGCACATGAAATTCAAGGAGGTTTCAGATCTCTGCAATTTGATGTTTAATATTGCACGTCACTCGTTACTGCGCGAATAGACAGCAATAATGTTAAGTACACACAATTTGTGGTTTTTGGGCTAAAAGATGTGTAGTCATTTAGCAGGTTAGGATCAATAATCTCTGAAGTGCAAATCAGCTTTTGTTTGCTCTGTTCAACTTTTACAGCATTCACATTCACATACATCCGTTTGCTTTAAAAGGACGTTTCATGGAAACTTTCAAGTGTACAGAAGGGCTTATTGAGATTTGCAGAATCATTTACACATCGCGCTCATCGCTTTCTGACAGTGTCGCATTGTACGCGCCAGTGTGAAACGGTGTGAGAAAACCCCCGAGTGAAAGAACACGCTCTACCTTGAAGGTGAGCTTGGCCTTGCTCTGCGGCTGTCTCCACACAATGAAGGTGAGGAGCAGACACACCACCATGATAATACAGAGGACAGACACTGACCAGGGTGCCGTCCCTCCTTGAACAGCTACAACACTGAAGACGCACACCAAAAAGCCTGGGAGGAAAAACAAGACAGCAAAGAGAGGTCTTTAGACGATGTGCTGCATCGATACCCGGGTCCGTTATTCAGGCACTTTCATCCAGTTTCCTCTGGGCTTTGTTTGTGTCTCACCGAGCACACTGGTGCAAATGTTGACAGCAAACCCGGACAAAGGGGACGGATCTGTGTTTGAAGGGTAGAGCAGATTCTTCACGGTGAAGCGATCGTCTGGTTGCGGCAAAATGTCAACGCTCCCCTCGTTGAAAGACTCGGGAACTTCAGGCTCGTCCTGAGTGTTGGCCATCTCATAGGCCATACTGGGCTGTTCAGGCTGGTACCTTCAGACGGCAAAACAGACAGTCAAAACCAGACGGAGAAAGTGCGGGACTCCCGAAAACTGGCTGAGGACACACGAGATATTTAAAATCTTAACCAAGTTTAAAAACACACTGTACTGCATTCATCTGCATAATAATAATAAGAATAATAACTTTATTTATATAGCACCTTTTAAAAACAGAGTTTACAAAGTGCTTTGACAGACAAAGCAAAAAACATGAGACAGAAAACAAAAAAGAGGATAAAAAATTAATAATCCAAATAAAAAGAATTAAAACTCATAAAAGACAATATAAAAACGAAATAAGGACGACATCACATGAAAGCAAGTCTATGAACATGTGTTTTACTGATTCTGCAGCCTTATCTCATCAGGCAGGTCGCTCCAGAGTCGAGGGGTCCTGATGGCAAAAGCTCGGTCACCTTTAGATTTAAGCCTCGAGTCTGGAACAACCACAAAGGCCCCACCTGAGGATCTAAGGCTGCGAACTGGCTCACATGGGGTCAGCAGAAGGGGTTTACCAGAGGATTCTCTATCGGTGGATATGCTACAAATGACATTTAGACTGGATATATGAGCACAGAGATGAGGACTACCTGAGGACCAGCACACAGGCAGCTACCAGGGTATAGGCCAGCAAAGTGCCTATGGACATGAGGTCAACCAGGTCCTTCAAGTCGAACAGGAACGCCATCACAGCTGCAGGACACACAGCAGAAAAATATACAACTTCAGCAAGATAATAATAATAATAATCCAAAAAGGTTCAAAAAGCAGAAAGCACATTCACCACATTATAATGCAGATAGTGTTACTGCTACTTTTAGATCATTCGTACTTTAAAAGCAATCATTTTCAAACTATTATTGTACAGCTCCGTTTATTTACAACCGTAGGTGATTTTGCCACCATCCTCCTTCCACAAGAGGGCACTGTTACCTTTGGTCTCATCTCAGCTACCTACCAGACATAAGCCCTGCCACCGAGGTGGAGATGGTGGGCGTCTTCCTCTTGCTGACTCGTGCAAGAAACGAGAACAGCAGACCATCGCGGGCCATAGCAAAGATAATGCGTGGAAGCGGAAACATGGAGCCAAGGAGACTAAGCCAAGGATGGAGGAAGAAGGAGGAGGAGGCAGAGATTTTTTACTTAAAGAAACGTTCGTGAACTCTGGTTTCACACAAGGCCTCAACTGCAGCCAGTCTCAGCCCAACGTCCTGATAAACAACGCAGGATGCTTTACTCAGGATGTTGCTGCGTCAGCTTTGTACGTGGCAATAACTGAAGAAGAAAAATTAACTGTGCAGGACTGTCTTCATGGCCATATTAGTTTTGGTTGAGTGCTCGTGTTGAGGCCTTGTGCACCAAGAGTGTCGTGGGGTTCTGATAGGAACCCCAACCATTTAGTAGGTTTAGGTCGTGAGCTCACCTGCCACAACACCTGATGTTACTGTAGCTGTTAGAGGGGTTTTGGTTCGTTGGCTGATTTTAGCCAAAAATTTGAAGAGCAGACCATCTTCTGCCATGGCCCAAATCACTCTGGGCATTGGGAACATGGAGCCCAGTAAACTGGTATGGGAGAAAGGAAAACAAAATGCATGCCGTGCAAGTGAATTACCAAACAGTTAGAAAATATAACAGGGAACTGTTGCCACAAAGTTGGACGCACATTACAGTCTAAAATATTGCTTGTTGTAGCATTAAGATTTCCCTTAACTGGAACTAAGGACCCCAAAACCATGAAAACAGCCTCTGAAGGGAAGTACATGGGTGTGTCCACATACTCTTGGCTAAAAGAGCATCTAAGGGCGAGCTTTAAAAATTAGCTACGGCTATATAATATTCTGTAAATATTCTCTACTTTATTATTAGTCTTATTAATCTGCCGTAAAAACAATATATACATAACACACATGCAAAGGATACCCACAATACCTAATTCTATGCCCACATTTTTGGGACTAAAATTAAAAAGCTGAATTAAAGATGCCCTGTGGAGTTTTTTTTAGTCAACGCACGCGGGTGACACAATTTGTATTCCTGCCAATGGTTTCACGCTGTAACACTGATCTACAGGAGATGCAGCAGCACGCCAACAAAAGGCAGGGAAGACTGCAAGCATGAAACCATGAATGCAAACAACGCAGGTCTCCAAACTGTCAAGAAAATCCGCTTTGGAAATTGAGGAGGGAAGTGAATTTACCACCTGCGTTAGCCCTCAGGGATGCACACAGTGCGTTTCCGTCAGTAGAACAGAGAATGTGTTTGTTTACAAGAAACCTCCGCAGGGCGCCTTTAAGTAAGTTAGGTTACATCCGTTTTTCACCATTACATAGCAATCACCTTTAAAGAAAGAAATCACAAAATGCACTCTTAATGGGTCACCTGGCAGCGGAAAGATTTAATTTTATTTATTTAACTAGTTCCGCTCATGTACTGCATCAAACAATAAGAGCATATCGTAGAATTCTATACTCACTGTACATTAATTATTCATCCCTGAAAAAAGCATGCAACCATTTACAAGTCCTCTACAACGTCTCATGCCGAGAGGCTGCAGGAGAGCATCTTACCTGGTCGACAGCGCACATAAAGAGCCAATGGCCACTGCATAAGTGGCTCCCTCCCAGCCCACATGCTTAAAGGCCACCGGCAGTGGGCTGTTCTTGTCCAGCATGTAGTAAGGCATCATCACAGTGAGGGCCGCCGACACGCCGAAGTACGCCACAAAACAGATGAGGAGCGAGGCCACAATCCCAATAGGAATGGCTCGCTGAGGATTCTTCACTTCTTCTCCTGGGAGAGGAAACATGACTGGAGGTGTCAGAGGGGCGGGGTCATTTGCTGTGTTGATCGGTCAATGTAATGCATTCCCTCTCACCTGTAGTGGCAATGCAGTCGAACCCTACAAAGGCATAAAAACAGGTGGCGGCACCAGAGAGGACTCCGGTCCAGCCAAACGGCATGAAGCCGCCTTTACCAAGACTTTCTTCCGGGGGTAACGGAGAAGACATACTGGAAGTGGAAGGAAGAAAACATGTGCTCATTCAAAACACAACTCTGGCATATCATTAGGCACATTATACATGTTTTCGCGAATAAGCTCTTCGTTTCACCCACTTGAGGCTGGAGTTGCTGGTGACATTGAGGATTTCTTCAGGATTCAAGTTCCAGTTTTTTAGGTTTCCTTTGACGAAGCCAGCGATGACCACAAACAGCAGCACCACTACATTGATGCAGGTGAATACTTTATTTACCAAGGCTGACTCCTTCACTCCAAACGCAAGCAGACCTGCAAGCAGTAAAACAAAGCAAAAAAAAAACAGTATGAAAGATGAAAGCCTATGACGTAGGAAAATTAAGGGGGGGAAGGACGACATAAAACATGGGAGAGAGAGATCCTCACCTGTCAGAGTGATTATGATGAAGACCGCAAATATGTCTGGATACTCTGCCAGGAAGCCCGGGGCGTTCATGGTCATGTGTTGTCGGCAGAAGTCTTCAATGTGCCTTCCGATCAGCTCATCAAAGGTTGCGCTCCATGCTCTGGCCACACTCGACGTTCCTGTGCGGAGGAAAGTGCTCATGTAAACTGAACAACATCTGGCAACTAGCTGCTTTCCTCCCTTATTTAAACGTGTCTCACCAATGACATAAGAGAGGATCAAGTTCCAGCCTGTGATAAAGGCCCACAGTTCGCCAACCGTCACGTAGCTGTAGAGGTAAGCCGAGCCGGTTTTGGGTACACGGGCTCCGAACTCGGCATAGCACAGGCCGGCCAGGACCGAGGCGAGGGCGGCGATGAGGAAGGAGAGGACAATGGCAGGTCCAGAGGTGTCTCGGGCTACAGCGCCAGCAAGCACGTAGACTCCAGCACCCAGCGTGCTGCCGACGCCCAGGGCCACCAGGTCAAACGTGTTGAGGCATCGAGACAAGCGGGACTCTTCCGTGTTACAGTCTACGACCTTCACCCGCAGGAGCTGCTTCCCAAAGCCCTTTAATGTCGCCAGAATCATCCTGCCCGGCACTCAGCGCCAAACGCTCTGCAGCAGATAATGTACCTGTTGGCAAAACATGACAACTGAGATTATCATCCATTTCCAAACAGGAAAAAAGGGATAAAAGACTGCTGATGGTGCCGTTCCAGTCCCATACCAAGAAACTCTTTGTTCCCTGTGCGCCTCCAACTTTGATGTGATATTCTAAGAAATAGTAGCATAATTAATTAAAACCAATAATGAAACAAATTATTGCCAAGCGCTTTCTGCCCACTGGCGTTCACAGGAAAGACACGCCCAAAATCCTCTGCTCAGTCTACTGTTTCACAAGACAAAATCCTAAATGAGAACATTACTATTGGTGCATTTTGCTTGCATAAACAAGCTTACTGGTCTTTGCAGGGAAAACGTGACTTTAGTGACTTCGTTCACGTCAGTGATGCAAAATCTCGATTCAACGAGGTCAGTTTTGTAGAAGCTGATACTGGCTGCCTTTAGACAGAAGTCACAGATTAACAACAAGCTGCTTAAAACCCCTCCATCAAGACACACAGGACATGACCTTAGATATAGAGGGGAGTTTGAGGTCGTCATACCAACAGCGCTTTTCTTAAGTGTGCAGATGCACCATTTAAATAGTGTGGTTATGAAAAGAACACAGTCACCTCAGGGGGAAATTTAAGTACGAAGCTATTGTTCTGTATGAAATCAAAGTGCTCCCTTAAATTCTTGGTGCCTCATTCCAATTTAAAAAAGGAGACATTTTCTGAATAAGGTGACTCAGTGACTATGTTTTTAACACTTTCAGAGAAACACTGACATGAAGGGTAAGTGCTTGGATGAGCAAGGACAGCTGTGTCTGAACTGTTAGTACAGTACATACTAGTAGCGTGAAATTAATGAATAATACTACACACTATTAGCATCGACTAGAATGCAGCGAGTACTTGCTGTGCCTTTGCACAATGATTAAAACAAACGATTAAAAATATAAAAATATATACTGCACATCTGAAGTTGAGGCGCTGCCCACTCTCATTTGTTCCCCTTCATATTGTTTTTCGAAAATGTCGCCGATCAGTTTGATCTTATGGAAACAGCAGGGCTCAGAGTTTCCCTTTTCTGTTGTCTTATTCAACTAGTGCTATCTGTTATCGCGGTACATTGTTCCAGGTTAGGGTGCAGGCAGTCCACTCCCGCTGATGCCCAATAAGGGTGAGCCTACTTGAGATATAAAAATGGTTGCTGACAAAATGCCAATTAAAGTCAGGTGGCATGAATAACATCGTCAGATACTGTAACATGAAATAATGCAGTAGCAACCTTACAAAGTCAGCAGTAATGGACTTGTCGCATTTCATGTGTCACGGTTATGTGATGACAAAACAGAAACAATTAAAGAAAAAGCATGATGTTGGGGGGGGGGGCATAATCCTGGCAATCTAAGATCCAATTTCACAGCCGCCCTAAAACAGCATAGCAGAGACAGATAACGATCTGCCCAACAACGGGTACTCACTTTCACAACACAATACAAAAACAGGTCTTCTGTCTTCGCTGATACGCTGTCAGCCTATAAATCCACTCAACCACTTCCTCCAGAGCGCAGCGGGCGACTAACATCCAGTCAGCTTCAGATGAATAGAGCCGAGAGAGACGTTTACAAGCGCCGCGTTGACACGTGACGCAGACGCCTCTTAGTGTACAAACCATTCAGGTGTCCAGCTCACAAATAGAACAGTGACACATCACATGGCCTCCGGGCTCAAGACACCCGGAGCAGCTGTGATGACAGCTATATTCACCCCCCCTCTCCCCCCCGTGCAGGACTCATTATAGTCAAGTCATAAATACAAGGCGGCTGTAGAAATATGACCCGATGGTACAGTAATTTTACATCAAATAAGTACTAAGACTTAAGAGAATTATAAATGTGGCCTGTATTAGGAGTTATAATCAAATAAGACAATATCACGTGTGCACTTTGTGAATATGCAAATGCACAGAGGGGTATTTCCACTACATATCCGGAAGTTAGGGTGTGTGTAGGACATTCTCCCTCCAAAAGATGACCCGTTTTGTGTTGTCTGCATAGGTTACGGTAACCTGGACAGCTGGAGCCAGACGTTCCGCTGGGCCAGCAGTTTGACCAGGCCAACATGCAGAAGCCTGAACACTGCTGAATGCACATGAAGCTGAACCTCGAAAGGAAACACTGCATCTGCAAACTGACGTTATCGCATGAAAAATAAACACGCCCTGATATGTTGCGCAAGCGAGAACAGTTGTTGCACGGCAGCACGGGCACAGAGGGCGAGAGCAGCCGGCGCTTCAGACCTACAGTGCACCGGCATACTGTAGTGTCTGCCGAGATGGGACGTGCAGAGGCTGAGCTAAAAAAAGGAGGGTGGGCAGGACAGGTCCCTGCCCTCTTCTCAGCCAATTGTCGAACTCAACACCTGCTCGTGGCACACAGGGAGGCACGTGGGTGAATTTTGGAATAGCAGTGAGTCACACGCTCTTCACTCTTTGGCCTGAAAGGAAATACATTGGCTCCTTCAAATGTCTTTTACATTAGCTGTGACGTTGTAGTTAGACGCTGAACAATATATATATATATACACACACGGTCAAATTTTAAATGACTATTGACCTCAAACCCCAAGAAAATGGGCTCAGATATTAGTTGGGCTGGCATAAACCTGGGATATTTTAAACCAAGGTAAGTAAAGGTTTACAAAATAAAGAAAAAGACATTTTCATTGATTATTTCCATGTAAATTAATGTCCGAGGTAACATTGCATCCTTAAAATATAGTTGACACACTCAGTCAAACATTAACTCTGGACCTGCATATCTGTGTTGGCCGAATTCAGATGATGCCGCAGATGTCACAACCATTAAATACAGCTGACGGACACCTGCAGAACCGCCCGTGTCTGGGAAAACACATCATCTGAGGCTTCGAGGGCGCGGGCTGACATTTCTCTAAACGCGAATTTGAGAAAAGCTGCCGACTGTCTTTCATTAAAAATAAATAAATAAAAGTTCCCCGCGTGAATTTAAACGGTGGCGACAGCACAGAGCCAGTTCGGGGAGCACCGAGCTCCCACGCGTGAAGCGTATTTAGCAGCACTGCAACAAGGCCCACCTGCCCGGGTGGAGCAAACACAGTGCCACGTGACGGCGATCAGAAAAACAGACCGCTTACACAAGCCAAACAAACTTTCCTTCTCAGGGATTCAGGCCCTGCTGACCCCTCTAGGGCCACACTGACCTTGTAACGAGAACAGCAGCGTTTACTGTTTTCTGAGTTCTGCTCAGATGTTCATACCCTCACAGACAGAGAGGCCTCAAAGTGGGAAAAACTGAAATGATACGTGATCACTGAGGCCGGATTAAACATGAGGAAGAACGTGTAATGGACACGCAGGAATCACACGATTTCATTTCAAGCATTTGTTCCACAGCTGTACTCTGAAAAACCACGACGGGACCCATTGAAGTGAATGCCAGTGAGATCCTGTGGCTGGTTGGCAGCATTCCACGCTCGAAGGCTTTTACATACCTGGCCAGTATCAGGCCGGTGCCCTGACTCCACGTCAGCGTTCATGCTCTTTATTTAGGAAAGTCCACTCAAGAACGTGATGGACACCTGGGAGCTCGCTGCCGCGTGACTGGAGACACTTTGGGTGACCTGCCGAAGCAGTTGTTGAAGCTCCATCGATGGAGAATAGAGATCATCATTGCGCGCGAGCGCCGCGCCAGTGGCAACCGAATTCTGGTGAGAGGTATTTAACAACTTTACCAGACACGTGAGATTCGCCCGCGTGTCCAAATGCGGTTATTCCTCACCCAGCTAAAGGATGTGCGAGGACTCTATTAGGTCCTGGACTCTAAACGCAGAGGTGTGCTGACCCCACACTAAGAGTGAGTCACGTTGCACGTTACCCCAGGTCACCGCCACTGAGTCAGAGGAGACAAGAGAGGAGAGAACGTCAAGGTGGAGTCCGGGGGCCATAACCGCTGTGCGTCTCCAACCACCTTGGTCTCCTGGGAGACAGAGACGCCTCAGGACAGCTGCACCTTGACCAGCCATCCTTCGTGGGGCAGAGGACTATTGCTCTGAACCAGAGCGAACACGGCCTCCTGCTCTCAGGTTCACAAATGACCCCCGAATGTGACCTGGGAAGCCACCGCGTCCCGTCACCTTCGACTCTGAAGACGGAACTGTGCAGCAGAGATGGCAGAGAGCAGCGTTTGTCGAATTTCCTCTTTAAAAACACAGCAAACTGTGGAAGGTGCCCATTAGATTTTTTTGGACGAGCTTTGTGCAGCAGCACACAGTGGCCTGCAGCACCTGACCTCACAAGGCTGGAAAGAACGTGACCCCAAACTAAACTCTCATCTTTTACCTATCCAAAGCATAAATTAATCCAACTAAACTCTCATCTTTTACCTATTCTATCCAAAGCATAAATTAATCCAACTCGTGTAAAAAGCAAACTCGGGCCGCTTTCCTCTGGGATGTATCCACGTGACGCTGTGATTTTGTGGCGAACAGATTCGTTTGATGTTTGGACTCTGCGCGGACCCGTCGCTTCATCTCAGCGGGACGTTTTAACAACTATGGAGCTTTAGAGCCCGACACGGGGCGCCTGCTGTCAGCGCCGGCGGTTAACGTCGCACCGCAAAGCCGCGGAAAACGCAACAGCGACACGTGCGAAGTGTTGCGGCTCGGGCTCGCTGCGGTTCACGCGAGTTCAGGCGCCGCAGGATGCGGCGCTATAAAAGGCAACGTTCGCGCTGACGCCCGCAGCCGCGGCGACAACACGCTCTTTCAGGCTACTGCGGCGTCCGGGTGCCGCCATGAAACGGGACGCGGCCGCCCTCAGATACCCGCACTGATGTTGCGTCAGCCGGGTGGTTTCACTCCTTGGAGCAGCCTTCGCGCTTTCCTTACGCACTACTCACTATGAAGCGGCCACGCTGTTGCTCCCCCCCTCCCTTCCTTCCTTCCTTCCCTCCCTCCCTCCCTCCTTTAAACCGTAGCTGCAGCCTCACACATGCGACATTTGTCCAGAAGAAACACGAAAGACAAAAAGGGGGGGGGGTCGCAAAGTTATTTAAAGCGCAACGCGTCCTACCGTCTTCGTGGAGCCGCGGCCTCCTTCAGTGACGCGTCTCGACTCCTCGTCGCACGAGACGCTTTCATCCGCCTCGGACGTCTGACGGACGGCTCGTTGGGGAAGGACGCAACACACCGGGACGGTCCGTCCAACTGTCTCTGGCTCCACCCGAATCATTCAAGACGTTGCTGCACGGACCGCGTGCGACCACCAGGTGGCGGTGTTAACCAGCACATGCCCCTCCAGCGCCTGTTTGAGGGAACGGCCCCTGTGGTCCTTGTCTTGAGTTTAAATGTGGCTCTGTGTGTCAGCGTGCATGTGTTTGACTTGTTCCCCTGCCGGTCCTCCGTCCTTTCAAAGTCTCAGTGGGGAAACAGAGCTGTTACGCTCCATTCTCTCTGAGTTTCCTGTGATCCTCTTATTTCTGCCTGATATATACTGTAGAATATATATATATATATATACATATATAAAATCTACACCAGGATTTGGGGATTATCAATACGAGGGCATCCTCACAGACTGCTCGGCGTGCAAAACGGAAGCCACACCAATCACGACTAAGCTCTGTCCTGCCTGGGATGGAGAGATTCCGTCCACCCAGATCAGAGGCCCTGCTGAAACCCGTCGCAGAGGTTGTTGAGACCAGGATGTTCGGGCCGCTTCGTGATTCCCTTCCTTGCATTGACTGCAAGCACATGTATCAAAGCTCGCTAAGGAATAATTGGTAAGAGGCGTGCTGTATATGCTGCCTTATCTGACATTTGGAGATTTATGGTTGACTGCCACTCACCCTGTTGGCCGATTGTGGATCGCCTTGATAAATGGGAGTCAGTGCTCCAAGGTGATTTTGAAGTAAAGCAGATCCTGTGGGACTAGGAGGAAGTTGAATTTAGCTCCTTTCGGGTACAGTGCCTGTACATTTCCTGGGGACCATTCCCCACCCCGTGCACTTATCTTAACCACCTTCGTGAATGAGAACCAGTGGATTCGGTTGTATTAATGCCGTTTCCCAGCTCTGGTTCTCAGGAGGTTGAGTACTGATGGTTTTCATTCAAGCTGTTAAATGAGGACTGAACAGACACGAGATACCAGGAGAATGCTTTTAATGATCTCCTACGATCGAAAACAAATGGCACTTTGGGTCCCAAAGATCTGCATTGGAGCCAGTCGCTGCCAGTGTTCTGCATAAAGATGAAGCGACTGTAATGTCAAAAAAGAATATCAGCACGCCCTGCTCTCTGCTGGGCAAACATTGATCTTCCCCTCTCCCTTGCTGATGCCAGAGCGCTGCACTAAGGCAGCTTGATTAAGGCACCAATGATCTTTATCTATCACAATAAAAGTAAAGATTCAAATCAGTTTGACCCAGAAGACCAAGGATCCCTCCTCCTCACGCTTTTGACACTAATACTCGAGTATTTTTGGGAGATTCACAAGTTTGCTGTCTTACCAAGAGTACAAAGAGATAGCCTTGTCACACGTTTAGCCTTGCTTATAGCGCAAACATTGGAAGTCTCTGTCAACATAAAAAACAGATAAGCTACAAAAGTAGCCCGTTTGTGCCTCTCATGTATGACTGTTACATTCACAGAAATGAGCATCTTTTTTTCCAGGAAAATAAAAATCAGGTGAATCTGGATTTAAAAAAAAAAGTATATATATATATATACATATATATATATATATATATATATATAGAGAGAGAGAGAGAGAGAGTATATAAGCATCATAAAGAAGCTTTTTAACCTGTGTCTCAAGTTGCTGCAGTTTTCTAATCCATGATGTGAAACAAATTGTAAACACTATCAGTTATTAGTCTATATTGTATTATTCTATAAAATAACATTTAAAACATTTCCTTGAGATATATAATTTCTGGCTACCTGGATAGAAAATACAGTAAAAACATGGGAAACAGGTTAAAAAAAAACAGGTTTTTTTAAATTCTACAGTGAAATGATTTTTTAAATCCAGATGGTTGGTAGAGTCTTCAGAACAGCAGAAAGTGTTGTTAAATGACCTTCTGGGTTTTTTAAGAATCACTGGAAAATCACTAGAAAAAGAGGATGCTTAGCTCTGAGAGTAATGATAATGCATGAGAGGCACAAACACGAGGCTACTCCAAAACTATCTTGTTTGTCTTGTATCCTCTGGTGACCTCTTTTATCCTGGCATTCAATGACATTTGAACCTTCCATTCTTGCTTTATACCAGACTTTGAAGTCTAATACTAAATGGCCTTCTGCGCTTGTACCTGAAATGATTCATTGGTTGCTTTCCTACTGTGCCAGCAGATAAAATGCCACATTAATGTAATTATCTTTACATTTGTAATTTCTAAAGCGCTTGTCTCGGCCTGAGCCAGCATTTATCTGGAAAGCTCACGTAACGGAATAGAATATCATCTTGGGCATTTTGTGTTAGAGCTGCAGCAGTGTTCATGGTGAAATCCTTCCCGACTTGTGCAGTCTCAAGGGTCAGAGTGTGAAAACATCCTCTTTGTTCGTGTCATACCCCCAATTCTGACACTGACAATATTGCATTCTCTGGGATCTTCCCTCTAGGCCTTTCTACCTGAGCCCATAAGAAAATGCATACAGTCAGAGTTTCTAACGAAATGTTCTTATGTCCTGCATAATTCATGGGCGTCATATGTACAGGGGTTGCAACACAACATAAATATCTCTACAATTCAGTGTAAAATAGGCATTCACTACCATCTACAGTAACAATGTCAAGCTTGCAGTTCAGTTTCTGCTGCGAGCGTTTCAGAATGGTATTTGCAGAAGTCAAGTGAGTTCTGAAGCCATAGTTTGCAGTGATTTAAGGTGTTTCTGTTATATTGTCCACTGTGAACTAAATTGCATGGTAATTGGATTGTATTATATTGCACATGGCATTCCCATCTTTGGAAAAGGCCAGAGGGATTTTTAGGAGGTGGGGACATGTTTATTTTTGGCATTTGCCTTTATTAGACACTTGACAGTGAAGAGACTGAAAAGTTGCATGAGACATGTCAGCCAGCTTCAAAACATGTACCTGAACCAAGTGAGCTGCCCAGACACCTAAGAATCCGGTAATAAGGGAAAAACATAAATTTAAATCTTCTGATCGTCGCAAAAATGCAGCCTCGAAAATGACCACAGAATTGAATCGTCACCTTTGTGAAACTGCCTCGACAAAAGCTACATTGTGATCGACCCAAACTGCTTTTCATGGTGCAGCTGCTATTAAGACGCTGCTTATTTGGATGCCAGTGCACAAAGACACATAATGTGGTGTAAGTAGCACAAAGTGTGGATGCCTAGGAAATGAAAATGTAAGTATTATGGTGTGATGAGTTTTCTTTCATCCCCCTTACATCATGTTGTGAGAATCACTGAGGAGATTGGTCTGTATAGTCCTGTAACATCATTTCACAGCTTCCCTGGTCACCAAATGGAAACTGAAACTTTGTGTTCTGGAGTGCAGAGAACAAAGTAGAGTCCTTCCTTTGTCGTCCCAAAGATTTCAGGGCTTTTCTTATTGAAGTCTGGTCCAGTATTCTAGTATGCACAGTTCACAGGACCTGTATATGATGGCATTTCAAGGTGGTTTAAAGCTGCTCTTAGAAGCAAAAGTAAAGTTCCCTTTTCATACATTGTACTGTTAGCTTGTTCACCAATACCGGACACCAAATAGTAATGTATCAAAGGTAGGTAAAGGTCAAAAGTAAAATATGACCTGCACACTATTGTTGTACTGATAATTGACAAATTAAAAAGAATCAGGTAAGAATTTTCTACACCTTGTTTAGAGAAAGACTTTTGTTATAATATATGAACTCTTCAATAAAATAAACTTCTTAAAATAAACTAAAAACTACTTTTAGGACCTGACTGACCTGAAACGCTGTCCAAATGAAACAATTAGCAAGAGACAATAAATAAAAAATAAACAAATGCAATTGTAAGATAATCATATAATTAACCTTCTTTAATGGATTCACTTGCAATACTGTTTGTCATTTCTTGAAAGAGCCACAGAATATTTTGGCAAACTAACTTAGAGATGAGATGCTACTTATTAAATTGAATATTTAAGGAAACTGAGTCACTTCTTTTTGTTGGCTACAAGCAGCCTGGTAAATACGACATCCAACATTAGAATGAACTCTTCGACTATCGAGGCCAAAAAGAGCAGTTTTTGTATGGAGTACTTGCTGTCCGAGTACCATCACAGTATTCTCTGGAGCATGCTGAAGCCCCTACATATATGTGTAAGTGCGCGATGGGACAGAATCAGTAGTCAGGCTGCATCCAGTTCATCCACATTTTTCTTGTGTTTTGACAGGCACTGATTTATTGTCATTGGTAATAATGAAAGAAATAGTTAGCGTGTATCAGACATCAGTTTTACTTTTGAGAACAAATGCAAACAATTCATTTTGGCAGTGGTAAAATGACAATGACACTGGGTCAGATGAGGGATGATTAAACACTCCACTTCAGTCTCTCAACCTCGTCGCTTGAAATTTATGCAGAGTGATCCTCTCTGTGCTTTTCGAGCAGTGGAGAAAGGCATTTTTGAATCCTTTGGTGTTGCACAAAAAGAAATGACATGTTCATGATACTTTTGGCTAAACACAGGGGGATGGTCCTGAATATAAATTTGTTTTCTTCAGCTGCAGGGGAGGCAGATCAAAACCTGCCATATGCTACAATACACCGCTTAAATGGCTGAGAATCGGTACTAATGCAGTGGGTGTGGATCACAGAATTGCAGTATCCATGGCAGTAAATCAAGGCATTAGCTTTTATCTGGGATGCCCAAAATCAGCTCTTGTTTCACTTATACCAGTACTGGTTTGATAAAACGTGCAAAGAATACTGAGAATTGTCCAAGAGACATCCATTCATATGGCAACGAGGGACTTTCAGCAGGTGGATGAAAACCAAACGAACATAAAGGCTGCAAAACACAACCTGAAAAGATGAAACCTCTTGTATGAAAGACCATTTTAATGACACGCTGCCTGCGTGAGGGAGTTCAGGAGTCACAAAAACTGTCATCTATCATCAGTGATGCTCCTCAGTTCGTACACATTTTAGTTAAATCAATCACCTTCTCCAGCTATGGGGAAGCCGGGATGAGTGTTGCAGCTGGTATTTGAGATGTTCAATCATCATGTGTGTTGAGACAAAAGTCACAAAAGTCAGAGCTAATTGGCACACACCATCCTTCTGTGTGAATTTGGGTTTTTGTGGTTAGGTTTTACTGTGTTTTTCTGGAATAATACCAGGGGAATACAAAAGTCCCTAATGAATATGGCGCACATAAATCATAGTGTCTTGAAGCAGTCAGGTGTGTGAGTCACACTGTACCCATAACATTGTCTTCTCCCACACAAAATGGTGTGTTGATCATCAGTGTCAACTTGAGTTTCAAGAGTTTAGTGAAATTCATTAACATTAACTACTTTAATGTGATCTACTGCAGGAGAAAACTACGCTTACTTTTTGCAAAGTGCATTGCTCGTGCATTATGCAACACACACTGTGGACAATCCAAATTAGGTGATTTTATCACTTTTGCTTTAGCTGCAAATTACTGGCTTGACAACAGGGCCATAAATAACCACATACATGCTCGCAGTAGCTGCATAAATTCAAACAACAGTTTCAGATACCCATTAAAAGCATCATAATTTAAAGCACCTTATGACTTTGTGCAAATTACAATATTTATATAGGTACAATGTCCCACAATGCAAATTAACAAAGATGGATCACCAGTGACTAAATACCTGGACATTTTGATTTTGAAGTGCTGGTAATACTGTAATTCTCTTTGTGTCTTACACCAATAAAATAATTGAATAAAGTAAAATATATTTCAGCATACATAACATTCTTAGGCTTGCTATATTGCTTCCCTCTGCCACGGTCGCCAGTCAAGTGTTTCAGACGACATGCCAAATTCAACAGAGCCTTTAAATGGCTGCTGGCTACTGGTGGATGGACTCGGCAGGGTTTTAAGTTTGAGCATCTAGCTGCTGGTTATGTTGGACGCTTCCCAAATGGAGCAATCTGTAGTAAATCGGGTTACACAGCATCTAAGGTTGCAGATGGTGTTTGAAAGCACACAAGACTCACAATACTTTTTTTGCCCATTTAGAAAAGAAAAAAAAAGGTGGATTTGGGTGGTGTGCAAGGTTGACACTTTAAGATGAAGGTGATTGTTAACACTCAGTTTGAGGTTGGAATCCATTCTCGATCCTGGTCTCTGTGGAGACAATCATCCTCTAATAACAGTAATCTATCTCCTCGTTGGCCAGGACAATAGCTGTTCTGCAGGGGATGTAGACCTGAGAGAGAAAGAGAAGGAGAAACAAAGGGAGGGAAGAAAGTGGGGAGAAAAGTGAGATGACAATTGAAGATTAATGATGCTAACGAGATCACAGAGATTGTTGATTCTTCAGGTTCATCCACTTTTAGACGTCGAACTTGGTGATCAGGCGTGATCGCTTCTCACAATCAAGGTCGACATTATGGCTAAATGAAGAGGAGGAGGAGGGGACAGCGAAGAGGAGGGTGTGGGGTGCATTCAGAGGGATATTCAGATCGGAGCAGAAAAATAACTCTTCAGAGGACACAGCACACAAACACCACAGCCTTGATCGAAGAGGGCCGTCAAGGTTAGAGAGGTATAATCAAAGTGTGACAGAGTTGCAGCTGCGTCAAGACCTCTGGGTGGCACTGGAGTCAGCAGATCTGCCTGCAGAGAGCAGTCCCAACTGCTTAAACTGGTGCTGAGGCATTGCATTTTAAGCTTTGGGCTTCCTGGCATAGCTGGTTCTGCAAAAGTCTCGATCAGTGATTTACTCAAAGCTTTTGCATTCAAGTGAATGATCCCCAAATGAGCAATCTTGCCTAAAGTGGCGGCAAAAAAGAAAAGAGAATTTTTCAATTCTGAACTCTCCAATCAACGCAATAACTGTGCGTTTCCTCAGCTCTATACACTGGCTGTGCATCAACTGTAAATATGGGATTCTGTGAAGATGCAATCTGCCAGTGGGCATAAGCTGAGCTAAAAGAATCTCCCGAGTTTTGGTGGGCAGAAGAAAAAAAAAAACACGTCAGCAAAACATAAGCACACCATGAAGAAGAAGAAAAAAAAGGGAGAAGGAAGCGAGCCTGGAAATGTCAGACTCCTTATACAGTATATACAGTACAAAGAAATCTTAGTTATGGTGTTAGTTTGGTGTGCGTAGCTAATAGCCTTTGATCAACCCTTTTGATATTCACAGTGTTGTTTGGAGGCAAGGAGACATTGTGTACCATTAGTCAATTCAGATTTATGCCAAAGGAAAAGCCAAGCAGACATAAACGATGCTATATTTCCCAACAGAAAACTGAAAAAGAAAGCAGAGCTGTAAACAATTCAATCACCCCCTGAACTCTTCAAGCCGCCCCTCAGCATCAGTAGATCTGAGCTCACTGTGGATGTGTTTCTTTGGCAACACATCCACACCGAGGGAGTTGAGCAGCTCGCCGCTGAAACACTGACACAGACATTGGTGACTAATTAAACAGTCACAGTGGGAGAGTCTCCATGCAGAAGCACCGCAGAGAGAAGGGAAGGCAGAATGAATCATTGCACCTGTTTAGACAAAAGCTACCACTGCGCCTAACCTGGAATATGTCAACAGCTTTTATTTCCTCCAAATAGATAGCAATAGTGACAAATTCTAAATCAATCTGTGAACAAAGAGCAGCAGATAGTCCCAAGTGTTGGCACAGCAATTAGTGGAAGACATCCTAATTAACATATTACTCCTCACAAAACAAAAATGTTGCAAATTAGATACATACATACTCTACACGCTGTAAATGAACGGTTGCCCTCATAAATCAGACTAAACACAATTAAAAAAAATAAAAGCGGGGTAAAATATTTCCCATTGCGTTACATTTGAGGCATCCAATTTTGGGCCGAGCTGAAACAAAACGACACGTGGGAATAGAGCCACGGAGTGACACTGTTGTTCAGAGTTATCTGATCATACATGATAACATACTAGTTGATTCCTGGTGTATCACAGATATAAGGGTTATTAGCCCATTTACTACAAATCAGGTGACTTTATAACACAGCTAACCACTTTGCTGTGTTTTAATCATTTGAACATATCTTTCTCAGTGTGCCAGAATTGAATTTCTTTCCATTCATTTACATGAAATGTTAAAATCTTTTGTCAGACTCCTGAAACGTGCTTGAGCTGTGTAATCCATGACAGCGACCGGTTATTTTTGTCGATGTCAAACTTGGGTATATCGAATATCATTACAGAGCTAATGCTGCACACACGCTTGCATGGTCCGTTAAGTACAGACACAAAACAACTACAACACGATGCACAATGACCGCGGACAGATGGATTAACAACTACAGAAAGATGCAAAACGATCACAAAGAGATGAACGTCTCTTTCAGTCTGGCAGTCAGATCCAACAGCAGCGACTGTACAACTGGACCTTTGTGTTAATGTCAGAGCTGCAAAACAAACTTTGATAAAGAGGAAGCAAAGCAGTACGTTTTCTAAGTACATGCACACGTACAACAGTACATGCACTTCGAAAACCTACTGCGCTGCTTATAGAAAGTTAGACTAGGCCGTTTGTCTTTTTTTACTTCTTTTGTCTCACGGATGTTCTCGTATCGCCTGTGAACCGGTGCCGACTCTCATGTGAGACGTTGGATTTTCTACTCACTTTGGGGCGCGGAGTCCAGCCTTCGGGCTAATACTCAATCTGATCAATGTTCAAACACACTGATAAAGGATTCATGAGGCGCTTCACAGGAATATATCATCCACTAGGTTTCTGTCTCCTGACCCCGGCTGCTGGCAAGAGCACAGCCTGGCTATCTCTGTTTGGCTCCATTACTCACTTAACAAGGATCAACTCCCTTTCAGCACTTCTGTACATGCAGGTTGTTCTTTAGGGAGACCAATGATCTGACCGGGTAACAACACAAACCTGACTTGGATGGTTAACTGAGTCAAGATTCATTTAAAGGGTAACACTCTTTTCTGCTTGCAAGCATGTAAAGTGGTTTTCCATCATTCTTATTGGTCATTTGAACATTTTACTCAATTGCTGAAACTCTGTTGCAGCGACATCACCACATTCACAGATCAGCACTTCATTTATTGATTATTATTTTATCAAAACTAATAGTTATGACCAAAATGAAAATGTTGTAAATGTCCTTCAGTTCAATTGTTACCAGCTTCATCACAACGCTTACCTAACTAATATTTCTAATAACAAAAACACAAACCACCTATAAAATTGAACAATACAGGACCATAACCTCTCTGAGCCAACAGTCGCCAGGTCTTCAGTTTCAGGAAGATGCCTTTCATTTTTGTTTAACTTAAAAAGAGAACCTTAAAATTGCATTTTTATAATTTTACACAAAATAGATGGAAAGATAAACACACATTTAAATGATTATGACTTCAACATATGCTCTGCTTCAGATACTATAAACATATAGTCAAATGCAAGTTCTTATACACACATGTACATGCTTTTATACAGCCGTGTACTGTGTACAGTGTGAAACAGGTCGTCAACGTCCTGTCACAGTTTCGCTGTTAGTTCAAACTTAAACATCAGGCCTTAGATGTTTCTGATGGATGTGTATGCCTTTTGATCATTTGCCACGATCCTGCGACGTTTCCCTCACTTCAGCTTAATTTCTTTATGGGAAACTGTCAAAAAAGACAGCCCCTTTGATGCATGCAAAGTTTACGGTTTTGCAGCGACTAATTATTCATCAGTGTTTCTCAGAGTTTTGTCTTTGACATAATAACACTGAAACAAAACTGTAAATGTGACAAATACCAGTGGAAGTTAACTTAAAATACATTTTCTCACTTGGGGAATTTTAGCCCCTGACTATTTAAGTTTTTGTCTCGCCAAATGAATAAATTGTAATTGTTAAACAGCAGTTCTTGATGTGTTGAGATTCTCGCTTAGTATATCTTGCTCTCAGTTCACTGCAGCATTTTTATTTGCATTGAGAAGAGTGCATTTTTCATCTATTTTATTCAGCTTCACGGCTCCATAGCTGTTGAAACATTATCCAGTTTATATTACCAGGGGTACTGTAGCAATGAAATGAGCCCGGGAGCCGATTCTTCTGTTATTACTAACAAACCCTACTATTTTTTTTAAACAATGCTGTTACCATTACAAACCAGTTACATCAAACAACTAAAAACACTACTACACTACTGTGTTAACTGGCTAGCGGCTACAAATCCAATTAATTTTATATAAAAGTACAATGGGGAAATTGATTACATTTTAGTTATATTATGTATTTCAGTGGTTCCCAAACATTTTAAGACACCCCTTCAAAAGGAAATGTTTTGTCATGGCGCCCCCCGAGCCACTCAACCCACAATATGACACGCATACACGAACACTGAGGCTTATTATTTCTGATCTTATTTTAGATATAATGATATTACTGTATATTATTATATCAATATTAAACCTGCAATAACTGATTTTTTTACGGCCACTTGGGGACAGCGGATACAAGTTGTGAACACGGGCGTGGCATATCGTCACCTTTTTAAGTTGATCTGGTGAACTTGCTTATTTACACATTCAGCAGTTATGGAGCAACATTAGGCTTCATTTGGACTCATGTTTCTGGCCACCTCATGAATGTAAATGTCAAGTATTCACTCTTCTTTTAGCTCCGTTTTGGGGCTCTACCAACTCCTGAGAAAAATATGTGACTCTTTAATGGCTAAATTGTTGACATTGTGTTCTCCGTCCAGCCTCTAGCTTTGTCGGTCCGCTGAGCAGGTAGTGTACGGCAGGATTTTAGAGCCTTTTTCACAGACATATCAGCTGCCTTGTACAGCTAAAAACGACTTCCGGACAGCGGCGAGAGTGAATTTAAACTAAATTTACAGACCAGACAGCTAAACAATGAGCTAAAACTCGCTATAAAGCTATATTTGTGTGGTGATTCTCTTTCACAGTCATCTGATACATTGTTATTGGAAAACATCAGTTATCTAAGTTAACGTAACACTCAGAATAAAACAGGTGCTCTGTAGATTTAAAGTTAAATATTAAACTTGAAATACAGAAGGAATACTATTAAATATGCTAATGTATTACATGTATTTACAGTATATATATACAGCTGGTTTCTTGTTTTCATGTGTACCAGCGATGAGAGAGACACATCGCACATGCATGGTGTTGGGAATGTGCAGTATCACAGCGAATGGATATCTGTCTTCCACAAGCTGCCAAAAAGTGTCCGCTGAGCTGTAAGACAGGTGATGGATTGTCGTTGAGGGCTGAGATGTATTCTTGGAGCTCTGTTCACCCACTTTGGGAACCACTGGTCTATAACCCTAAACTTAACTCACTTAGTTACTACTTACTTTGGAGTAACTGTTAAAATTTAATATGTGAATATTTTGACAATAAATTGAATTTTTGGTACCTCTTAATGAGCCACCTTTTGTAAAGGAGTTCATAAGCCCAACTATAGCTTCATTACGTATATAATGCTTTTTGCATACATTATAATCAATTAAATTGAGTACCTTTTGGGTTGCCAGGTTGTGGCTGGGTTACCCAAGAGTTACCCAACTCTAGCATGAAAGTTGCATTGTGTTTTAAGTTCGTTTGGCCTTCTGAAAAAGAGCTGCAGAGCATGCCGACCAAGATAAATTAACAAATTATTGACATTTAACATTAACACTTGTAAGCTTAATGGAAAGTGAGAAACTCACAAACCTTTATTAACGGCACTGTTAACATTTTTTAACGGCAGAGTTGATTAATGAGGGGAAATGATAATGAAACAGCAAAAGGGATTTTTTTTTCACAACCTAGCAAACCAAAAGTTGCCTAGCAAACCAATTAATTGCTTGTAACCAATCTATAAATATTATAACCTGTAATAAAGCAATAGTTAGCATTTATAAGCCTTTTGGTGACGTACCAGAACTTCTAACGGGGAAAATCTTACATATTCTCAAAAATACAGAGGTAGCTTTAGCAAGACGTGTAATAGATGCAGCATACATCACATTTCACATGAAATATTACTACTAAAACTAAAACCCACAATATCCAGCATTCCTCAGAATACACTGGACAACTTGTTTACCATCTGTGTCACGTCTGACAGGCTCTATTTTGTTCTTGGTTTTTGTTTGTTTTGAGGAGGCACTTTTCTCTTTATTGATTTCTTTTTTAAATATATATACAGTATATATATATATATATATATATAAAACGGAGCAACATGACTGAAAGAGCTATAAACGGGTCACATGACAACAGTCCAGAACCACATTTCTAAACACAGGGGCGTTACGGTGACATGGCGCTCACCGCAGCCCGCTCTCGACTCTGCTGGCTTCATCCAATTATGTGCATTCTCAGTCTGAGGAGTGATGCATTCTTGGGGGATATGAGAGTTTATTATTGCTCAGTAACGATGAAGCTGGAGAACTGACGGGACCATTAAAAAGACAGGAGAGAAGAAGTTTGCGCAGACTTTGAAAGCAACAGTTGTTAAATAAAACATGGATGGTGTGGGCACTTTTTTTGCAGCCCCTGCAGAGGCTCTTGTTTGATTATTCTTGTCATAACCAGGTAGGTGTGAGGAGGTGGAGGAGGAGCATCTTTATGCAAGACTACAGTCTCACTGTGCAATCTCTACGAGGGAGCCTAAAGGAGATACAGTATGTGCAGGGGGGCCGACACCCTGCCTCCCCCTCTTTCTTTATCGGCCACATTCCTCTCACTCTTTTCTCACTTTCATTCCCCATTAATCCGTGATGGTTCCAACATTAGCAGATGACTTGTTAACTAAACTTCACATTTTGGCCAAGAGGGACGTGGGTGAAGCAGTGGTGTTTGAATTAATAAGAGTTAGAAAAAGATTTAAGAGAATGTGGAATTTCAGTCCTTAACTGATGAAACCTAAGCTAATACGATGGAGGATCACTGTCTGCATGGAAGTCGGGCTTAGGTGATGCTCTAAAATAGCAGTGTCACATTTCACAGTCACAATCACATTTTTTGATGCATTAAAGTGCTTCGCCCAACTCTTATTATAAAGTAATATCCTCTATCCATTAACTCTTTTAGTATTGATCTGAGGAGGTTCAGGTTGAGTTCAGATAAACAAACACCTCATCAGGTGCTTTATCAACTCTGGTACTAACTGAAACAGCTTAAGTGCACTGCCTTGATACATTTATTATTTTACTAAACAAACTGAAAAGCCAGAGAAGGAGGAGATGAAGGATGACTGCGCAGACCACTTCACAGACATCACTGTCCTCATGCATTAATTGGATTCATTAGCATAAGATTTAACACACGCAATCAGCTGAGTTACAGTTGGAGTGCTTCGGTATCGGTGCTGATCCTCACTAATTCATCCCTGACCTTATCCATAAACATCTTATTGCCTTTCAGCATTTTAATCAAGAAAAAATTATATCGGGAAAAAAAAGGAGGCAAACATGAGGAAGATCCTCGAGCACTCTGCTTAAAATGCATATCAGTGTTTCTTTCTATATTTCAAGGGCCGACCTAGTTCATGCGATTAGCCTAAAGCAGTCTCCATGATGGCCCAGTGGTTCATTCTCCCAGATATTTTTCTCCCCTCCGTGACGCTGCGCGAGCTTAAGAGGCGTGCACATGAAAAGGTAAGTTCTAACACCATGAATAATGCACATTGTTTGCCTGGGAATCTGAAAGAGTAGAAGAAATCAGATTGACATAACACTCAATGACTCCAGGATACCTGCCAGCATGAGCAGGGTAAAATGCATAGAAGCCAAATATGATATTCACAAACAAAGCCTAATGTTGTGGAGAAGCCACCCCCTGAAGTAGCTTCTTTTTTTTTTTTTTTTCATGCAGCCATATTTGATCAGTTTCTGGTTTCTGCATGAAAAGCTAATCATATTAATGAGGAAGATAGTAAATTATAGAGCAGTGGTTAGAGAGGCCCAGACCAGGGAGATGGTGGCTTTTTGCCAGAACAGGCTTTTTCTTTCATGACAACACACTTAAACCTCATTAGAATGGCTCTAAAAGATCTGTCTCACTACGAACTCCATTTCAGGCTAATTAAACTGACTTGCAAAATCAAAAACAAACATAAAAGGACAACTGAAACAGACAGATATTTCATCATATTTTGTAATTGCTTCAAGCAGGTTGTGTGTGAACCTCTTCCCCTGCATAAAGGACAACGCAAAACTACTGCAAAACCATCAATACCCCCCTCATTAATGCATAGAAACTGACAGTTCTGAGGAACATTGCATGTTATAAACTGTTGGCAGTGCTGCACAGAAAGAATAAACCTCTCATAGTACACATTCTCACTTGTCAGAGTGGGAAAAAACCACAGGTGTAGCTAACAGCATTAATGATGGCTCTGTTCCATTAAAGCCACAAATATACTTGCTTTTAACAATGAATGCACAGGCTCATCATGGCCACCATGCATATCCTGTGTTTCTACAGAGCATTGTTTATGGCTATGCATCCGCACGGTACAGTTAATCACATGAATGGCAGGGGTAGTATATCAGGAGCATTTAGAAACCATCTCAAGTGACGCCGTGTTCATTAAGGTTTACATTGTGGGAGTCATCAAGAAAGATATTCTGGTGGCGACAAGGGATGATTCAGATCTCCTCTGTTGACTAGTGGATATACTTTTTAATCGTCCAGGTAGGCATATGTAACGAGCCTTAGGTGGGCGACTAACATCGCGAAGGATGGCTGCATTATGTTTCAGTGTGCCAGTGTCAGGATCCAGGTACTCATTGGTGTGCATGGTTTACTTCAATGGTTAGAACGTCATTGTTTATGTTTTTGGTTATGCCATGTGCTTTTTCTGCCACAGAAAGGTCCATCATGACACCAGCATACCTCAACAGAATGCAATCAATCATTTTCAGTCAAAATGTCTGGAATAAAAAAGGTGTGGGAGACCAAAAGTATGCCCAAAATTGACACAATACACCATAAGCGTTGAGGCAGTTGGCACACAAAGAATTAATGTACCTTTTGCACATTTCAATGATGCCAGACATGTGACTTTGCAACGCTACAGGCAAAATAAATTTGGACACAACAAAGAGAAAAATGTTTGTCCAAACTTTTAATCCTGCATTTTTTTATTTTATGAGATATTCCTGGAGCTGTCTCATCACTGCCCACCAGCTGCTTTGATGTTTTTCAGCTGTGAGCAGCTCCTCCATTACATATGTGCACTGCATTGCGGGACAATGGCGTCCATCAACAGCACACTCAAAAATCGTTTAGTATGCATACTGACATTTTTGAGTACACTTAATGTTGTCACTTTGTCAGTGTGAATGCACAACGTCCTCCAACCATGATAGAATTATTATGCAGAGTGGGACGGTGATATGGCATAGGTTATTAGAAAAGGGGTATAGAGACTGAACTCGAATACAATGGCCCTGGACTTATAAGTGGAGTACACTCCATATTTAGGACTTGATGACGTTCAACAAAATAATGACCTTTGATGAGTCGCAAAAAATATTTACCTGCATGGAGTTGGAGCGACCGTTGAAGGGCTGGGCCTCTGTGAAGAACTCTGTGTTGTCATCCAGCCGTCCGTGGCCTCCATACTGAACCTTATCTGAATCCAGTTTGATTTTGTATCTGACAAAGATTGAGGTTAAGGCACACTACCAGTGGGATAAATGATTATAAGATCTAAGACATAAGAAGCACAAGAGACGGTTTTTATCACCAGTGCTTTTGGTGCGCAGACTTGGTTTAGCGGTGCTCAGCTGGTTTATATTCACAGAAGTCCTCACATCCATCAGCATTCATCGCCCCTTTACAGCACAACAAAGTGACAATGCGGAGCCCTAACTGACAAAGAGAACGCTGCCTGAAATGAACAAAAATACTAAAGTGATTCCTCCATGGCTCAACCATGCGGCCCGCCTGTCTAATTCACTGCATAAATAATGAATTAAATCAAAAAGTGAGTGACAACAAATACCTAAAAATGCAGAGTCTATAACAAGTATCCACTCCGCTAGGACTTTTACATCTTTGAATCACCGTGGAATTATTACACTTTTTTAACACAGAACAAGAAACATTAATCATTCATGTCAAAGTGAAGAACAAAAGAATATATAAATGACAGCCAAGGTATTCTTTCCTCTCAGGTTAATATTTAGTAGAGGCCCCAGAAGGTATCTCTGCATTTAGCTCCGATACAGACCTAACAAACACTCAGCTTTGCACATCTCGACACTGAAATCGGTCCTATTTTCCTATACAAATACTGTATACTTTATGTGGAATACTGTATATTGCTCGTGCACATGCTTGTTCTCTACCATTTATTAACAGTGTTTACCAGTTTGCTCATTGACTACAAAAGCTTGATGAATCCACTGTGATTCAAAGTTGTAAAACAATAGAACATGTCAGGGAGGGTGGCAGTCGTGCTTTGCTGCTTTTTGCACAATCTCTCTGCCGTGGTGCTGAACAAGGGCGCTCAGACACTGAATTCTGACTGATGGCAGCTTCCATAATAAACACGTGTGTGTTCTTGAAGAGGAAGTGAGATGGAAAGTCATTGCATAAAATACAATATGTAAATCATGCCATATGCTCCAGTAAGGGCTTTAGCGTCTATTCACCTTTTTACAAGTGTGCAGGATCAAATCGATTACATGATGAATTATGCCCTTCAGCGGGGGAAAATGGAGAATACTGACTGATGCGATATCTACATTGTTAGGAAAGAGCTCCCAAAGACTGTTTGAAGAAACTATTTTCCCGGGGAGACTTTTAGAAAACGGTCCTCCCTTCCTTAAACTGCTTGACATTCGTACGGTCCCCATATCCTTGCTTTGCAAAAAAACCCAGAAAGGATAGATGTTGGAATCAGTTGCAAGGCCGTTATTAATGTCCCACGAAATATTTACGACATCTTAAAAGCTGAGTATAGAATGCAAGAAAGTGCACTTTGGATGTACAGTATGTACGTAAATATATATATTTTTTAAGTTTAGCCTTACCCATGCCAGTCAGAAATACTTAGTAGCCTACACGTGTACCCTGATGTACCCGCAAATACCCCAACATCTGTGCCGTGCATTATTTACTCCCGTCTCTCAGCGACAGGAGCTGTAAGGAGTGGTACAATAACAAACACCAGGAGAGAGGAGCAGACATGCAAACAGGCCCCTAATTGGCTGGCTGAATAATCACCGCATCTTCCCATAGACAATACTCTAGAGTTTGAGTGTGATCCTCAAACACTGCCTCATTCTGCCTGTTACGTCCCCATTCGTGTGTCTAGGGGAGGAGAGGACGATAACAAATAAACACATGATCTGAGCCACGATTGCTGCACCAAACCGGTATGGTTTGGGTAGTTGTAAAGGTGCGGGTAGGATCTTGGGGCTATAAGTGGGGGAGGCTGGACTCAGGGTGGATGCCAAAGGAA
>JAVQJF010035819.1:0-26996 GCA_036023855.1 Gadopsis marmoratus | reverse complement strand
AGAGATACAGAGAGTTTTTTGGCACCAGGCCTTTCTTGTGAGTACTTCTATAGTGTTATTCTAGAGAACTTATTATAATAAGATATAAAGTGTTGTTGCTGTAACTTGGTATCTGATATGACGCTGCTGCAGCACAAACTATTGATGGGTACAATGCATTTGTCAGCCCCCCCCACCCAATATCACCACCAGCCGTCACTGCCCATCCCCTTCTTGAGTGAGCATGGGGAGAACATGCAAACTCCACACAGAAAGGCCTGGTCCCCCAGGGGAATCAAACCCAGGACCTTCTTGCTGTGAGGCAGCAGTAGCAGTGCAAAGCACTGAACCACCATGACACACAACCTGTATTTAAAGTTGCTGCGAGTCTAATATCCTAAGTTTGTTCCAGGTCTGTGGAGAACATTAAAATGCAGCTTCTCCATGTTGAGTTTCCACTCTGAGAACAGTTAGAAGCCTTCTACCTAATGACCTGAGAGGCAGAGAGGGTTCATATGGTAAAAGACAGTCAGAGATATGCTTTGGTCATAAGCCATTGGGAGATTTATAGACAAGCACCAGTACTTCAAACTCTATTCTGATACACTGGAAGCCAGTGCAATGACCTGAGCACTGATGTGATGTGTTTTCCTTTCTTTGTCAAAACTCTAGCAGCAGCATTCTGAATGAGCTGAAGTTGTCTGACATTTTTTGTGGGGAGAGCTGAGAAAAGACTATTACAGTAATCTAACCTGCCTGTATGGGGCGCCGAACATGAATCCTGTGGTTGTTAAGATGTTAGAATGCCCACTTTGCAATTGATTTGACTTAGCTGTAAAAGTTTAAACCTGAGTCCAAGATTACACCAAGATTTCTGACTTGGCATTTGGCCTTCAGGTTTAGAGAGTCGAGATGAGCGCTAACTTTCAGGCTTCCTTCTTATGCATCAAAAACAATTATGTCAGAATTTCAAGGGAAGCGGAAGAAGTTTGAATACTACTGGAAGATGAGCGGAGAGCCCTGTTTTAATTGTGTCAGTTTTGTCTGCATTTAGCTGGAGAAAGTTCAGGCACATATAATAATTATAATAATAATAACTTTGTTTGTAAAGGTGCTATATAAATAGAGTTTACAAAGTGCTTTGACAGACAAAGCAAAAGCAGGATACTCAGAAAGCAATACATACATCAGTTAACTTTTCTTAACTGTTTTTTCTGTTTTCTTTTAAATGTGATGTTTGCCATTTCTTGCACTTTTTCAAGTTTTATTTTTCTTAACCGCATTACTGTTTTTTATTGTGTTAAGCACTTTGTGCATTTTATATCTTTGTTGTAAAGCACTTTGAACTGGATTTCTTGTATGAAAGGTGCTATATAAATAAAGTTTATTATTATTATTATTATTACAAAATGCAGACCTTGCTGCAGGTGCAGACATATTTGTCCGTGTACTCATTCACGAAGACGTTGATCCCAGCATTGAGCATAGCTTTCTGCAGGGCGGGGCCACTCATCCACTTCCCTATGAGGTGAGAGGGACATCTCTCTTGCTGTGACTGCAACATAACCTGATTACCCTGGTAGTCAAATAGACACAAACACAAAATATAACAGTCAAGCTACATCTGATGATTTACTCCTCTATGTGATACAGCACTTTCTAGTCTCTCACCTGGATCGTGATACTGAGGTCGATGAGTGCCCCGTTGATGGTGAAAAGAGCGGAGTCTTGGCCCAATGGCCTGAGCTCCCAGCTCTGGAAGGGAAGGTTTGCATAAGTTTTCTGCATCAGCGCAAAGGCCTGGAAGGAGTCCATCTGGAAGGAGATCGTGGCCTCCGCCTCCTTGTAAGAGACGTCAGTGATACCGTCCATCATCCACTGCTTCCCTGAATGAAAAACCAATTTCAGTGTCCAGGACTTTCAAAACCTTATGTCTGTTGCAAATGAGTCTACTTTTCTTTACATTTTTCCAAGCTGGAGAGAGTATTATAGAGCATGTTTTGCTGCCTACCCTACCGGCAGCATCCCAGCGAGCCACTTGGGGAGTTTCCAAGAAGATGACGGAGTCGGGCAGTGTCACAGAGACACCGACAGGAGGTTGGGTAAGGGCTTCATTGTCATCCAAGCTAGACTTCTCCATAGGGTAGGGGAACACCTGTAGCCCTTTGTCCAACAGCTAAAACAAAACATGGGTGCAGCACATGGAATGTGTTGTGTGAGGTCAACTGTAGCTGCTGGGCCTGATGTAAGCAGCAAACACTGAAACCATTTTCTATTCACCTGTCTAATTTCCCAGCCACTGACCCGGTGGGCCTGTGGAGGGAGGTGAAACACATCATAGTAGAGGACCCCACCCAGAGGTGTGTACTGCATTAAGTCCACCACCTGGACGCCATGGTCCATCATTGGCAGCTGCGCTGGAGGAGAGGTCAGGTCCTCCTCGGCTGAAGAGGGGAAAAAAAAGAATCATCCAGGATGGAGGAAAAGCTGCTGAAAATGATACGATTTGTTGTCTTTCGCAACTTGATTTAGTTAGTGATGTAGAAAGATGTTAATCTTACATTATAAAACATTAGCAACACAGATTTTGTTATTCGATGGTGTTGGTCCATACATCAAAAGGGCTGTCAGTCATTTTGAGTGGCCGTAGGTTTAAATCCCATGTGGTAGGGATGTCTTTTTGTTTACATTTGGAGTGTTTAGGCTGAGCGTCTTACCACCGAGTGCCTCCATCTGTGTCTGGATCATGCTCCCTCGGCCTTCTGCAGGCTGGGCACCGTTTCCACGTGACTGTAGCCTGGCTGAACTCTGTGAGATACATACACAGTACGAATGAAAAGGTCCCATTGACTTTAGTAACCGAGACTCAGCAGTCTTTCAGCTTACCTTCCTCCCTTCAAACCCTTGGATGGACTGCACCTCCTCGTCTGCTCTCTGCTGCTGCGCCTCGTTGTCTTCCCTCACCTCCCCCTCTCCTTTTGCCTCCCCCTGCTCAGGTACATCTATGTCTGCTGGAGCCTCCTCATCACCCACAAGAGACCTGGGGCCAAGGAAGGACAAGAATCCAGAGCAGAGAGAACCTGATTAGTATTACCAGCGTTGTTATTGCTGTGAAAGTATTCGTAGCGTTGGCTGTATTGGCAGCGGTGAGAGCACTGTCAGGTAAGTACCTGTGGCTGGGTGTGCGTATTGTCAGGTGAGCCATCCTGGCCAGCGAGGACAGGTGGTCATAGCGTGTGTGGAGGATCCGTACAGCGATATCGCTCACAGCCAGCGGTTTGGGAAGGTTGAATCCCAAGCCCGCCTCTTTAAAGTTTAAACCCTTAAACCTGAACGGACCAGTTAGAAGCAAAAAATTTCCAATTGCAGCATCGTGAGTTGCAGCATTAAGGTAACACAAATTACAAATGCTCTTGTTCTTAGGTTCTTACTAAGCATTCGAATATCCTGTGCTAAGTGTTGCTATCTGTGCTATACATCTATAATCCAATTTTATACCCTGTTGCTCCTTTTCATAAAACTTCAAATGTTAAGTTTAAAATAAAATATTAAATATTGGATCCTTACCCATCATAAGTCGCAGCAGCAAGCCTAACTCTTTATTTTATTGTCACATTTATTTGCAGCACTTTCTTCCACAAACCTGGGATTCTTTTTGAGGTTGGCCCAGAGACACAGCGTAATGTTGTCATCTTTGATGACCGTCTGCATGTTGTCTGTGTCTGTGTCAATGTTCGCACTGGCCATCTGTGATCAAGGAGATGCACAACACACGCACACAAAACAGGAATGGTTCCAAAAAGCCATCACGCACAGTGTTTGCACATCCTGCCTCAGACCTTGCAAAATCCATACAGACAATAATAAATCACTTTTATTACATGGCACCGTTCATATGTGTAAGCACAACTATGAGTCTTATACCTTGAGGATCTCCTCAGTGGCGAGTTGGTGTTTGGAGTGGATTAGCTGCTGCAAATTAATGAGAACCTCCTGGTACTTGGAGCCCTCTTGTGGCTCTGTAACATCTCTGAGCAGACCTTCCAGCTCCTCAGTCAGCTATAAGGGAATAGAACATTTATTTGATCACAGATTTGGTAACACTAGAATGCGGCAAATAATATCCTCATCTCTGATAAAAATCTGGTCATTGTGAGTTTATAAAGCCATGGCCATGTTGGAATGTTCTTAAATGGGCCTGTTTTAGGTATAAAGCAAAATGATAACTGTTCATTTTAATCACTTGTTTGGTTTATTTTTTTTTCTAGAAGTGGAGCTGGATACTGTAGCTCAGGTAGAACATATTCAGATTTTGACGATTATTTGCTTATATGTACAGGTCACAAGTGTAAACAACAACGCCTACTGTGGAGAGACGTTGGGAAAGGAATGATTACGATTTATCAGCAGGATCAAGTGAGCAGTTAAGAGAAAAGATTCAATCTTAAATATATCAAAACAGACGTCTTCCATCTTATTATATTCCCCACTTAACGAGATAAAAACTATTGTACAAACAAAACAAAGTATGCATTGTCTATTTCTCTATTTTGTTTTGTGCTAGTGGGACTGATTGTAAAACTGACCCAATGTGTTTTTCCTGCCTATAATTCTTTTTCTCATTTTCATACGTTAATATTAGGGCTTCAGCTAAGTATCTTCACTATTAAGCAATTGGCCCAAACAAATATCCCTTTTACTTTATTAGTCTGATACACAGCTGGAAACCCATAACATTCAAATTTTTAATAAATCAAACCTAGCATTTCCTTCCCCTTGGGAAGCTGTAACCAGCAAAATTTTGATGTTTATGTCGAATAAATAATTTGTTAACTGATCATTAAAACTGGAGTCGCTTTTCTCTTCATTGATTAATCGACTGAGGGCGTGGCACATACACACCTACACATAAAGTACAGACCTGTAGCGCGAGGTTGCATTGCTTAAGCACGAGTGTGATGTTGACCTCTGGGTCATCTCTCCACAGGCTGATGTATGTGTTAATATCCTGCTGTACTGCTGGGTCTGGGGTACCGTCAGAGTACAGGTATCTCTCCCACTGGACACAAACAAGACAATGTGTTTTAATGTCAGCCAGAGGGAATGCCTGGCTGAGGCCAGTTTTACCTCTAAACGTAACACACACACACCGTGGCTTTCTCCACAGCATCAGCCTTCCATTTGGTTGCTGCAGCATGATTCTCCTCCAGTAGATGGCGGAGTTCGTTCAGCTCGTCTTCTCTGCGCTCTTGGTCCTGACAGCAAAAGACACCTCAATGGACAACTCAAAGCATCATGCCCATTCTCATCTACTGTGAGTATTTCATAAAAAAGCTGCCTATTTTAGTATTTATAGTTAAATCAGGGTTGGTTTGAACCTGAATGTATCCTCACAAAGCAAAATAATCAGATGCTGGACATGACTGACATGGTATTAATAGAATATGCCATAGGGACATCTTACCTTTAACTCGAGCCTGTGTAGCTCCGCCTCCTTTCTCTCTCTTTCCAATCTTTCCTGCTCTTCTTTCTCTGCTCGCAGCTGTGCTTCCTCTGTAAAGCAGACGCACATACAGTATGATGTGTAGCTACAGTATTCCTAAAACTGCAGGAATATCTTTTATTCCTGAGCACTTCTTGGTAGAAGCTCAAAACAGAGTACTTTGCATCAGTTTCATGCCTCATACTAACCATCTACACCGCATAAATGCATCCAACATGTACCTAATATTAGCCCAGTATAGATTAACAGAGACAGCTATTTGGAATACCTTCCTCTCGCAACCTCCTCTCCTCATCCTCTTGCTGCTGCTTCGCCTTCTGAGCTTTGGTCAGCTTACGTCCCTTTTTGGGTGACAAGTGACAATTAAAACGGTATAATCTGCATGGCTGCATATATCTTCAACTACATATCTATGATAATCAGATTAATGTAGAATTATAAACGTGATGACTGGCTTTTGCTCATAAGTTTCCTTTCTTGGGAGGCTATTACTCACAGGACAAAAAAATAGAACGTTAGCGAAGGTTTAAATCAGGAATTCAAAGCACAGGATAATATATTGGTAGGGAAAGAAAAGAAAGAAAAAACGCATCAAAAAGAATTAAGCTGCCTGTTAACTTGAAAGCTACACAGTTTAACTCATTGCAGTAGTGTATTCAATTACTATCCTATACGTTATTAGTTTATCTTTAGATGTACCTTGTGTTTATTACTATAGTTAGCATTGAACCCTGCGTTTAAACCATTTGACTATGACAAGATTTAAGGCCAAACAAGAGGCGGTTCTTTGGAAAAAAGGGTAAAAACTCACCATGGTGAAACAAAAAAGCTCTACAGCGTCCAAGTAACCATAGAAACGCTCCAGCACGCGTGGTTATCTGTTTTTATTTGCGACATAAGGAAATGCCATACGTGTGAACTGTCCACTGCAGCGATGGCATGACCAAATCATGTTAGTGACTCAGTTCCTGTTCAGTAAAATGTACTACACTTTTCTAGTCTTTTTTGAGATCTGACTTTATTTTCAGAATTATGACTTTAATCTCAGGATTAAAAAAAATTAAAAATTCCCATGCGGCCCTAATTCTCCTCCATAATGACATAATGCCTTAACCAAGTCTGTTTTTACATGCATATTCTCTCTTTATATATACACCAATCAGCCATAACATTATGACCACCTGCCTAATATTGTGTAGGTCCCCTTTTGCCACCAAAACAAGTCTGACCCGTCGAGGCCTGGACTCCATTAGACCTCTGAAGGTCTGCAGTGGTATCTGGCACCAAGACTTTAGCAGCAGATCCTTTAAGTCCTGTAAGTTGCGAGGTGGGGCCTCCATGGATTGGATTTGTTTGTCCAGCACACCCCACAGATGCTCGATTGGATTGAAATTTGGGGAATTATAGTCAAGTCAACACCTTGAACTCATTGTCGTGTTCCTCAAACATTCCTGAACCATTTTTGCAGTGTGGCAGGGCGCCATTTTAACGAGGTTATCGGTGTTCTTCACTTCCCCTGTCAGTGGTCATGAAGTTATGGTTGATATATTCCAGTATATATTCCTATAAATGTATTAAATGGCGTCAGCCAGTTTCTATTGATTTAACTCCTTATTTTATTTATTAGCTCAATTTATTTAATTCCCCCTAATAAAATATTGATATAGGCTGACAGTCTTCACAAAAATTACATACAACACATTGATAAGAGACAATGGTGGTGTGGCTCAGAGGTTTATCTTCAGTTCCTCCAGCAGAGGGCGTGCAGTGCTTACAGAAACCCCGTGATGAGCTCTGTGATGCATACAGTCTTTCTCATAGGGTTTTCTGTACAGTTATATCAATAGAAACAGGCTGACACAGTTTAATACATTTATAGGAATATATATTTAAAAAGAGAATATGCATGTATAAACAGACTCGGTTAAAGCACTAAGTCGTAATTACAGAAGAGGATTAGGGCCACATGTGAAATTGTTTTTGAGTTCTGACTGTTTTTGGTTTTTTAAGAATTCTGACTTTTTTGTTTTATTCTGAGAATAAAGTCAGAACTCAAAAAGACCATTGCACATGTAGCCCTGATCCTCTTCCATAAAATAGAGCCTCTTAAGGAGTCAGGGGAGCTTGGGATGTAGATATTAGAAGAAGAGCTTCTTAACTTATTAAATAGTAAACACAGGTTTAACAGGACGAAAGCACAAAGGACAAACTTGAAGACGTCGAAAGGTTAGCTTTGTGGGAAGTGGAGCAAAATGAACGTCATT
This sequence comes from Gadopsis marmoratus, assembly GCA_036023855.1. Taxonomy (NCBI): domain Eukaryota; kingdom Metazoa; phylum Chordata; class Actinopteri; order Centrarchiformes; family Percichthyidae; genus Gadopsis; species Gadopsis marmoratus. The sequence continues at coordinate 19,250 of JAVQJF010035819.1, read as the reverse complement.
AGATGGCTAACTAAACAGACAGATGAGTGATTCTGTGTGTTAAGCTACCACATAAGTTAAGTTTAAATGGCTAACGTTAGTGACAGTATTGGTTTTACAGTCGAGTCAGATAAGTCACGTATATTTTCACCATATAGCCAATATAGAAACAGTTACCAACACTCAGGTTATTGCTGTGGTGCAGACTGTTCATCGTTTTTATAAAGTCAAAGGTTAGACGTTACAACTTAACCAGTTAACGCTACCTAACAGATATCTTAATGCCATCAACCTTCTAACCAGAATGTTACAGTTGGGAAAGGGTTTATTATGTTGTATATGATGTCCACTTTGGTCATTTGTATATTGGTACATATGTAGATGATTTCTGTGGAACTTTAACCGGGTCGAAATAAATAAATGAAATTGCTCACTCCCTTGTTCGAGCGGTCTGTTCCTCCTTCAAGCTCAAGTCCTCTACCGGAGAGGACTGGGAGCTTGAGGGTCCTGCGCTGTATCTTAGCTGTTCCCAGGACTGTACTCTTCTGGACAGAGATCTCGGATGTTGTTCCTGGAATCTGTTGGAGCCACTCTCCCAGTTCGGGGGTCACAGCCCCGAGTGTTACTACGGGGACCACCGTTGCCTTCACTTTCCACATCTTCTCTAGCTCTTCTTTCAGCCCTTTGTATATACTGTATATATTTTGCCCCCCTGACAAAAATGAATGACTGACTCAAAAAGCAGTAGTACATTTCACTGAACAGGACCTGAAGAACTGAGTCACTAACATGATTCTGTCATGCCGTCACAACTGCACAGCGGACAGAGGACTACCACTCATTTCTGTTCAATCCTCAGCATGTGTAGCGATCAACAAGTAAAATGAGTCATTTCTGTTCTAACCAAACCTAATAATAATAAGATGCACACTTCATTAATGTATATCACAGTCACTGGACATGACTGACATGATATTAATAGAATATGCCATAGGGACATCTTACCTTTAACTCGACCCTGTGTAGCTCCGCCTCCTTTCTCTCTCTTTCCAATCTTTCCTGCTCTTCTTTCTCTGCTGGCAGCTGTGCTTCCTCTATAAAGCAGACGCACATACAGTATGATGTGTAGCTACAGTATTCCTAAAACTGCAGGAATATCTTTTATTCCTGAGCACTTCTTGGTAGAAGCTCAAAACAGACTACTTTGCATCAGTTTCATGCCTCATACTAACCATCTACACCGCATAAATGCATCCAACATGTACCTAATATTAGCCCAGTTTAGATTAACGGAGACAGATATTTGCATTACCTTCCTCTCGCAACCTCCTCTCTTCCTCATCCGCTTGCTGCTGCTCCGCCTTCTGAGCCTCGGTCAGGTTATGGCCCTGTTGGGATGACTTGAAAGCAGTAAAACTTTACATGTCAGCATTTAACGGTGATAGATCATGACTATATGTGTCGTTGGAAAAGGGTACAGTACTGTGAGGAGAAGGGTGGGGTACACACTTGTGACCGTGCAAGTGACAATTAGCGTAGGAGTAGAACGGTATACTCTGCCTGGCTGTATATATCTTCAACTACATAGATGTGATAATCAGATTAATGTAGAATTATAAATGTGCTGGCTGACTCGTGCCTTTTCTTTCTTTCTTGGGTGTATTTTATTTGTTTATTATAATAACTACTTATATAGCACCTTTTGAAAACTTCGTTTACAAAGTGCTTTGACAAAGGAGCACCTCAAGTACAAAGTGATAGCAATATAAAATATCAAAAATGACATAACACAAAAGGAAGTCAAAATACAAGCAAAATCCAAAAGATTAACAATATTATTAACTATTATTAACAATTAGCTATAGTTGGCGTTGAACCCTGCGTGTAAACCATTTGAATATGACGAGATTTAAAGCCAAACAAGAGGGGTAAAAACTCGGTAAAAAAACGGGTAAAAACTCACCATGGTGAAACAAAAGAGCTCTACAGCGTCCAAGTAACCATAGAAACACCTGCGCATGCGTGGTTATCTGTTTTTATTTGCGACATGAGGAAACGACATACGGCCGTGTGTACTGTCCACTGTAGCCGAAGGAAGGACAAAGGAGACGTGGAGGAGACGCGTCTTCGGTATCGTCCCGCTTGAGTATATCCACTCAACAAAAGCACGCGTGTAAATATGAATGCACGGTTTAATATGGTCGTAGAGCTTGTGATAAATGCGCTACCTGTTCAATGCTAACTAAGGAGCTAGTAGCTACCCTGCAGCTAGCTGGCTAATTCAAGAGTGGACTGATTAGATGTCGCTTCTCTTCTTTCTGGCTAATCTTACTGTTTGATTGGCTTCCAATAACTTCTGTCTCTTGCTTTCATGGCCATTTTAGTTTAACGGCTTTCTGCTGTCAAACGTTCGTCTCGTTTCAGGAGCGTGAAGGGCCACCTGGTCTCTCGACATGGCCAACCCGTTCAGGGGTGACGTTATCAGGCTGTACAAAACTGTAAGTGAGTCCGTTAACGACACACACGCTGTCCTGTGCTGCGCGTGGTTTTAATGTGTTCCCCCCCCCCAAAAAAAAGCTGCTGTATCTCGGCCGAGACTACCCCCAGGGACCCGCGTACTTCAGGGAGCGCCTGAAGGCGGCCTTCATCAAGAACAAGGACGTGACGGAGCCCGAGCAGATCAAGAAGCTGGTGGCCCGCGGAGACTTTGTCATCAAGGAGCTGGAGGCTCTCTACTTCCTCAGGAAATACCGAGCCATGAAGAAGAGGTACTATGAACCCGAGAAATGACACTCGTGGACCTGCTGTGAGGGAAGAACAGTCAACGTGTGGAATATTTACTGTGTCAAACTCTGCGGAACTATTGATGAGATTACTGTGCAGGATTGAAACTCGTCGCCCTCCTCAGCTCAGCTCGCCTCACGTGGGACACGGACGATCAGTCTGTGCTGCCAGAAAGTCACGCTGATGGAGCTGTTAACAGGATGTGCGGTGTCTTGTTTTTTGTTTTTTTTTTTTCTTTCTTCTGCACAAGTTGTGCTTTAAAGGCCATTATTTTAAATCACAAATACTGTTATGTCATAGGTTTTTCCTCCAGAGCAGGTGTAACACAGTTGGGGCCCGCTGGCAGGTGATGAGTGTATCCAGAACCATCATGTCATCGCTCACGGTTTAATTAACTGAATGCCCATTTTGAAATGGTTGTTCCGGTCTGTCGGGGTTCATAGTTAATACAGACAGTTGCAGACCTGCATTTGGTCTAAAGCTATTGTACAATGTATTTCAGTGTATATATGCTGTATTTGTAAATGGTCACATTTGTTGAGTGAATGTGCGTGACTGTATCAGTGCACTATTAGAGAGAAAATAATTTTTTTTTAAAACAATGTCATGTCTTGTCATAATATTATAAAATCACAGCAGATTTAATTCCTTCGCTGGCATTGGTTGTATGACATTATACTATACATACATATATTTGTTCTTTTGTATCAAGAACTTGCAAACACAAGAAATGACATGTAAAAAAAAAAAAAGAAAGGTTACAGCTCCATGCAGATGCTACATTTTGGTAATTCCACCTGCGAGTCAGGAGGCCAGACTGCTGTTACCAGAGTTCTCCTTGAGTTCGGTAAGCTTTGTGTTTGTAACACAACCTGAAGAGGGGAAAGCGCAAAGTCAGCAGTTTGAACAATCTGTAGCTTTTTGTTTCGTTGTTGCAGCCACGTATGCTGTCTTTGAAGAACTTGAATAGGTATTTCCTTTAATCGTAACAGCCTTATATAAAGTAAAGCTTTCCAGAAATCATTTTTCGATTCCATTTTTGTACAAGGAAATCAAGCAACATCCACCTGTAACAAAATTTTATTACAAAATACATTTTTACATAAATTACTCTAACGTGAATCGAAAACATGTTAAGAAATCTCCCATAATTCCCTCCAGCTGTGAGGTTTGGAACTCTGATATACTAGATACTTTGAGAAATACATATGGAAACAATATTTATATTTCAATATAATTTAATATATACGGTATATGAAACATTTAATTTTTAACAATAAAGTAATTTCAATATTGGTAGAAGTTCCAAGTCTTTCAAAAAAAAAGGATTTCCTGTAGGTTATAATTTTCACTTCAGTTTAAACGAACAACCTTATGGCACATGTCAAAATGCAAAAGCAATCAGCAAGTATCTGATACTACGGAGCGAGGCAACTAAGAAATGCAGGCACACTACGTATAAATTTAAAAAGGTCTGTTTATTCCCTGATTACACCTAAACAAAGGTACAAAATCAACTATAACTTTGGAGGTTGGATACAATGACAAGATGTACAGCTTCTTTTCTGTCAAGTGGAGCTATCACTTTACCCTAACTCCACTTAACCTGCTTGTACATTTATTAACAGTAGCAGCACTCCCTTCTACACAAATCACAGAAACAGAACACAGACTTCCCAGTGTCACACAACCTTTACATAAGTCTGCTAACGTACACACTGTATCTGTGTAACATGTTCACAACTATCATATACACCTAATTCACAGAATAAGTTTATAACTCACTCTTCCGCACGTGTCCCGTAACTCAGCCGAAACACATGCATGTGAACCCCCATGTGACAATCGTGTCCCCGCTATTCTCTTCTGCACTCTCCCTTGGTGCACATTCGTCTCCGGAGTCTACTCCTGCAGTCACAGTGTGCCCCCCCCTGTTAGGAAGTCTCCAGAGCTTCCCTTGGCTCTGTTCACCCAGGTGTAGCACACACCAGCACCCCTGACATTTTGGTGGAAGTTCAACCAAAACTAAACTGACTTTCTTACTTCAACAATGAAGAGCCAAAAACCTTTCATCTCACACAGTATGTGTGTGTGTGTGTGTGTCTTTGTTTCAGAATTCCACACAGGCCAAGAGCAGGTATTGTTCTCACCAAACACACACCGACAGACACTATGTGCAGTAACTTAAGAGAGAACAACATTTTCAAACTGGGCAAAATTGTTTTGTAAAATATCTGAGCTGTAATTTCTATTTCATATTTTAAATACATGTTCAAATGTCTTTAAAATAATATGATAGACAACACAAACATACAGATGTACATTTTTAAAGTGGTGATTTCCTGGTTTAATATAAATGACAGAATTTGAGCAATTAAAATCCTGCACTGACACTCTTGTAAGATTAATTTTATTCCTCCTTTGTATTTAGAGGATAGGACAAAATAGGAAAATTGAATCTAGAAATTGTACGACAAACAATTGCATTTCATGTGGCAATGCTGCTGTTTGTCCATCTCAGTGTCACAGAAAGCAAGATCTCCAGCTTTGCCAACTTTCTTCTCACCGTTCTTTGCCAGGTCAAAGTTTCCTGTTCTTCTCGTGACCTGAAGTTGGAAAAGTACAAAGCCGAAGTCAGCAGCTGTTATCAGTCTGTAGCTTTTAATATTGTTTCCCTGCTGCTGCACCCACCCTGCCTTTGAAAAATGTGAATAGCTGATAGGAAATTGTGTCTTCTTTCATCAATGTAAGCCTCGATTCCACCCTCGCCCTCCAGCCTCCTGAAATGTACAAAACAGGGTCATAACAAAACAGTAGGACAATAAGGTCGGATGCCCACACCTCAAGCACCTAACCAACGGCAACAGAATATATTTGTTTACCTGTCAGGAGGCTGACTATCAGCCCCACACTGACAGCTGTTACAGTTCCAATTGTACTGAAGTAAAGATAGGAAGGAGATTGCCAGTTATCTGCCAGCAGGTGTCTGGTGGGAGAATACAGTACTTTAGACCATACTGAAATATCTTGACAAATACTGGATGTATTGCCATTCAATTTTGTTCAGAAGTGCAAAGTCCCCAAAGGGTGATTGATGCCCTGAGTCTTTGTCTGCAGTAGTGATCCATCTGACTTCACACTTAATTGCTCTCACAATAATTATTTCATTGAATCATTCACCACAGCCAGTTACACACTCACTCGCCATCACTGTTCTGTACTTGGGCTGTGGGGATGGAGCTCGCTGCTGTTGGCAGAGCAGTGGAGGTCCAGTTGAGGCTGTCCGGAGTGGTGAAGTTACAGCCCTCTGTGCTCAGTGACAGAGGTCGGGTCATTGCAGGAGGAGGAGGGTATATCAGGGCTCCGACGCCCACACACGTGGACGCAACCAACCCTGACACGAGACCTGACAAACCTCCCTATAGGAAAACAGCACATGAAATATGATGGAAATGTCTCACAATGCTATTAGCATAATGTTAGCAGAATCACACTAGAAAAAGAAAAAGCTTTAGTTAAAAGAAGACAGACTTACTTTGCAATTGGCAAATGGACAAAGGACGCCCAATGTGAAAAGGCCAAGTAAAGGACCTCCAATGACACCATTGATGATGAAAGCTGCCTGTTAGAGGAGACACATGCATATAGTTTATATTTTGAAATGGCAATGAATATGTCGTTCCTGTTTGGTTCATCCAGAAATTGTGATGATTGTGTGTTAACAGATCCACTCCACCTCCATCATCCCTCCCATGAGTGAGGCCAGTCCAGCCATGGTAATGCATAAAACCCCAAAAGCGAAACCTGCAACCACACCGTGCCAGAAACTGAGATTTGAATCATGGACAATTTAGTTTCCAGAGTTACAGCCTCGGGTCACGCACTGATGCTCATCGTACAAATCACTCTCCTGACAAGGACAATCCACTCACTCAGTCCTTTGGACACCCAGGACAGGTGTTTCTCAGACATGTTGGTGTACGGTTTGATCAGGTCCTCTAGTGTCACTGTAGCCAATGCATTGATGCTGGAAGACACTGTGCTGCAGTTGATAAGACAACAAAATCACAAAAAACTGTCAAGAACCATCATATTTGTACAAGTTTCTAATGGCCAGTATCACTTTGAAGTACTGGACATGTATTAGAAAATGATATAGAGTGCTGATCAAATTAATTGCTTTAAATATATGATCTATTGTATCAAATCATGGTACGTTTTGGTGAGAATTAGCTATACAATTACAATTCCTCTGCATACATTCTGCCTAACAGGGAGCATTTCCCAGGTAGACAACATGGCACATCTTAAAATACTAAGTGTGTGAGTTGGATCTGAGGAGTGGAATAACTTGAATGTTATGTATAAACCTTAGAGAGCCACTGTATACTGCTACAAAAAATAACCCGGGAAGGCCAGGATAGTCTGTCAAGATGTCCATCACCAAATATGGCATCAGCTATAGAGAAGGGATGACAGGGATTAACATACATGATAAGAAGTTCTTAGAAGCTCACAAAAAAAAGGACACATGAAAAGAAATGGTGACACCATAGCGTATCCATTGTTACCCACTGTCTTTGTCAGTACAGATGCACAGTATATATATATATGTGTGTGTGTTAAGACATTGACAGCCATTAATGTCAGCTGCATCGCTCTGTCGTACCTGATCAGGAGCAGAAATCAGTCCAGCGGTCCACGGGTCACAGTTCTTATAGACTGAGAAGAGGCACATTCCTGCAAACAGTGAGCCCAGCAGGAAGGAGCACAGACCCAACAGGTTGATGTACAGAGCTCTGGAAACAAGAAGGAAACGCACAAACTCAGCACAACCGAAGGTAAAATACATGGACTCAAACATTTATTGCATGACCAAATTCTATAATCATTCAACACGCTCAGCATCTAGTCCAGCAGTGACTGTGGGGTTGGATGCTGAAAAACGTTTGATCCATGGGCCTATATGTTACTGGCACCGCAGTTTGTATATGAGAACCCTAATACTGAACCCTGTTGTTCAGCGTTGTGGTTGAACCCCTGGCTACTACGTTTACGCAGTGTTCCAGAAAGATAAAGAGCGTCTGTTATCACTATATGCTAATAAGATTAAGAGGGACCTTGAATATTGGAAAGTCTAGCATTACCCTTAATCGGTGGGAATAGTATTTATACACAATATACAGCAAATCTCCCAAAATATCAAAATTAAAACCAGGCAAACATACAGTCACTATTAGATGTACTTTGTTACCACATGCATAAATCTGAGAAGTCACAATGTGCAGATTTTGAAAACATCCAAATTTGCCACCCCCACAAGTGGTAGCATAAAAATGGAACTTCTGCTTAACTCAATATACAAAAAAAACAAACAAACACAGTACTACAAAACACTGCAATCCCTCTTGAAATGTTGAGTTTCACTGAAACGTTCCACAAAGTGCGGGATTCTTTGTTTAATTTAAATGACCTGATAAATGTGACTCACAGTCTGGCATGAGTGATGCTCTTGCAGGAGACGTATCTCTGAACCTGGGCCTGGTTGATCCCATAGAGAGCGATCCAGACAAACGTCCCTCCGACGCTTATGGTCCAAAAAGTGTGTCTCCTCAGAGGGTTTGTGTCAAAGCTGGTGAACACAATAAGATGAATGTTTCCAATTCAGTTACAAACACAATGAAGTTTAAAGCCCTGCTTTTTATGGTCAGAATTTATTGCCCTGCCAGTCCCAAAAAATAACACCTGTTCTTCAAGGCTGACATGCAGGGTTTGAGTCTAACTGGTTATTGCCCCTTTCTCTCTGCCTGGCAATTCAATTCATCTTTCTTTATATAGTGCCATATCATAACAAATTTGTCTCATAGCACTTAGGCATTGGTCAAACTCACAGCATCTTTAAAATTCATATTCCTTATACTCATACTCACTCCCAGAGGTTGAGTCTCCCTCCTTGTTTTGAATCTGAGATGATGGTGAGGACTCCTCCTTGTAACATCACAGACCTGATGATGACAGACAGGTAGCCTGCAAGCATTATTCCAATCTAGAAGATAAAATACACCTGTTTAGTTTGGTTACCACACTTACCTGGGTTTTTATTCCGATTTTGGATCTGATTAACCTGCTGTACATGGATTATTTAGAATGGATAGTGTAGTATTCCAAAATATGGTTGTGATTTGGATGGAATATTGCTAAAATGTAATGCCTTCTCCTATTTTCTCAGTCACTAGTGGTGCTCTCCTTGCTTTTTCTTGTGGTAGGCTACGCTGCTATGTGAGAAACACTTGTGTACAGTTTATTCACTGTAAAAGACACAAACCTCAATATGGGGCTTGAAAGTCAAAATCACTACTGTGCTGTAATACCATACCAACATCTCCTTGTGCATTTCCTTCACCCAGAAGCTTACCTGGAACACATCCGTCCACACCACTGCCTTCAGTCCACCCTGTAACAATGTCAACCGCACAAACAGATGTTGCAATGACATCTCCATTCAAATCCAGATCACTTAAATCAACCAATCAGGAGTGCTCTCTGCCTGAGAGAGAAACGTAGGCTTACAGTTGAGAATATGTAGGTGGGAAACAGGCTTTGGTTTGTTTTCTGTTTTTCTGTGCCCACAGTGTACACCAGCTTCCCTCTGGATAGTAGTCAATCAACAAAGACAGTCAAATATATATACTTGTATTTGCTTTCAAAGGCCCATATTGGTCAAATCCTGGTAGGAAACAGGTAACCTACACCTCTTGAAACAGAGGTGGATTTTTTTAAGTAGAGCTACCTTTTGAGTACTGAATTTAAATGAGCCTGTTGTCATTCGGTCAAGTAGTCCTACCCAGTTGTACATATTAATTTAATTTAAGCTGAGTCATGATTTAATTTTTTTTACTAACCAATGTGCAGTAAAAAGTACAGACAGTGCCTGTTGAAAGAATTCCACCCCACAGATCCATGTCAGTAACTGGAAACAGAAAGAGACGCACAACCAATCAGCTTTAAGTGCCTCCATGTAGGAATGTGATGTGATTTGTGAACCTGACTGAAAACAACATACCTTGGCTCAGAGCTAGAGCTGGGCCATAGATGATGATTCCAGCATAGAGGATCTGTGACAAATGAAAAGTAAGTAATACCGACTTAAATAAGCCTCAGATGAAGGATTGAGGTTTGACCTACAGAGGGCTTCTTACTCACTGTGTGAACCATGAAGAGCACAGTTCCCAGCAGACGTGTTGCTCTGTTGAAACGCAGCTCCAGGTACTTGGCAGAGACGTGACAGAAAAAGACAGACACTGTAAAGGGCACTTTACTTCGCTTTTTATCACTCGTTACTATTTGTAAATGTAAATGAGCCCCATTTAATTACATACCATTCGATTTCAGACAGGCATGTTATGTGAAATCTGTAGCCATGAATCAAAGCCACTGAGCATTGTGACATTTGATTCGGTGAAGCACACTAATCAGAGGACATCATTCCACTGTTTTCGATCCAGATTTGTGGCCAAAGTTGCCTTGTCTCTAATATAAAGTGATCTAATTTAAGCTTGAAGGAAAGCGACAGCACTCGAGAGGCAGTTTGGGCTTATTTCCAGCCTGTAAATACTTTCTTTGTGCTTGTTTTTGTGTGGATAATAGCCAGCGCACGGAACCATCACACATGAACTGGAACTGTCCAATCAGCTGTATAAAAAGTGATCTTTGTTCTGTTTGTAAATCACAAAACGTGCTGTATATAGCATGTCTTTGGAGCAGCGGTGGAATGTAACTAAGTACATTTACTCAAGTTCTGTACTTAAGTACAAGTTTGTGGTCCAGGCCTCGAGTATTTCCAGCTACAGGTGTAGATACTTTACAAAGATTTTACATACTAAACATATGAGCTTAAAATATATGATGCACTGCTATAGATTCAGTATATGAAATAGTTAAAATGAGCGCCACCTACACCAGCCAAATGTTGTAATAATAATAATGAATAATTGTAAAACACTCAAAATGCAATTTTCTGCATTTAGTACTTTTACTTTTGATACTTCAAGAACACATTGCTAGCAATCATTTTCTTTTGAGGGGCATTGAATAGCCCTGCACCCATTGATGCCTGGTTATCACATTCCCTCCCCACAGTCTCATTGTGTTACTTTACCTACATGAGACTCCACTTCAGCAAACTGACCCCCATCTTTCTTTTTGAATCGGAGCCATGTCAGGCAAGCCTCAAGGTCTTACTCTTTGGGTGACGCTTTGATCAACTCTTACAACAGAACGGCCGCCTTTTATTCACATAACAAGACAACATCCGTCAACTATCAGGGGTCGGGTTCACTAGTATCCAGTAAGTCTGCAGGTATAAAACGCACAATATGATTACTGTGCAATAGCTTAGCATGCAAACACTAATCGGAGAACAAAACCACACTTACCTCATTAGTGCTTGTGATGGACAGCCTGTAGAAGACTGGGAGAAAGACCTCAGATACGACCACCATTGCCAATGTATAGGCGGGAATAATAAATACAATGATGGCTCCATAGCGGTACACCTACAAAGCAGGGATCTGTGCACTTAATAAAGTTCTCTATGAAATTGGTAAACACAAGTGATAAAGTAATGAGTAATAATGACACACAGGGCTTTCTCTCATCAGCAGCAGGGTACAATACTGTGTAAAGGTTAGCATAACAGCGTTTAGTTGCTTATTTTACATTGCTGTAGGTATAAAATATTTCTGAGGGTAGTGTCCTAAAAGAGTTCATTACAACATGTTACACAATATACTGTACATGTAAATACTGAGCCCACGGTTCCTGTTCAGTAAACATGACTTAGCTCAAACGTATATCCGTTCGCTCTGGAACATCTACAGCAAAAAGAAGCCTGTAATATCTGCGACGTTATTTCAATTGCGGTTAGATTTAACCATTCTTTTTTTTTTTTTAAATTAAGGACGTATATGTGCGAAGAGACACCTCAGGCAAGAATAAGTGAGAGAGATGAAATTACTTGCCAAGATAGAAGATATACTTTTTGCATTTGAATTTGAATGTAAAACTTTATATCAACCTTACCTCAGCTGGGTTGGAAAGCACTGTGATGGAAGACATAAAGCTGGCAGTCAGGGACATGGAGACGGGAAATGCCGTCAGCCTTCGCCCCCCCGTTAGGAAGTCCCTGGCGCTTCTTTGGCCCACATTGGCCCAGGCGTAGTAGACCCCGATGGCAGCGGACACCACGAGCATGAGCGCAAACAACACATAGTCTGCTGCCACAAAGGAGCCAGATACCAGAGAGGCCCCTGACATTTTGCTACAAATCAGACCAAAACTAGAAATAAAACCGAGTGTTATTCAAACTGTTCAGTGTGCAGCTTCACTCCTGTATAAATGGAAATCCTGGCACATCACCTTCTAACATGACATTGAACTGCAGGAAAATAAACAGACCTTTGTGCTTTGTGAGAAGTCCTTCCAGGTCATCTTTTCACCCATTAATGAAAAACTGTGAAACTGCCCTTTTCACCATTCATCTACTGTATAAATTTGAAAGTCTGTTTGTGTTTGTGTTCATATGGGGGTGTTCCAGACAGGAACGTGAAGTGAAAATGCCAAGAAGTGGAATTGCTTTCCGGCCACACACACACACATTAGGAACTAATTATCTAAAACGTAACAGTACATTCAGTCATTTAAGAAATTAAAGAAAAACTAGGAATACTGACATTTTCTAAACCTAATAGCCTATCATTCATTTTTTAACAGGCCGTTTGGCAAGAATCAATAATTTACAAAGAAAAGTTAATGGGTAGATCAGATCAGAGATCACAGAGGTCTACCTGGCCTGTGACTGACTGTTACATAACACAGTAAAATATACTATTTTATATATATTTCATTCCTCCATTATGTATATTTACCCAATGGGTGGGTGGACAGGTCGTCAGCTTATCAAAGGGCTGACACTCGGCAAGTGTGGGAGGAAACTTATGCAGACACATGGAAAAAATGCAAAGTTTATACAGAGAAACCCCAGTTGGAAGGTGGATTTGAAACTAGTGCTGTGAAGCAGCAGTGACCAAACATCATTTTGGGCAAATTAATATTCACAGCAGTGATATTTTACATCGTAACAAATGATAGAAAGTCATGCCATTTTCTGTAATTCAACTCCTTCATTGACATTTCTTATACTACGCCATAGAAATAAAGAGAATTAATCCAGAAAGTATGTTACAAACATTAGCTGCATTTCATGTGGGAATGCTGCTTCTTGTTAAGTCCAGCTCAACATCACAGAAAGCAGGATTAGTGCTGCCAACAGGCTCCTCTCTGTCCCTTGTCAGGTCAAGGTCTCCTGTTCGTCTCAGGACCTCCAAAAGAGAGGAGCACAAAGCAGAAAGTCAGCAGCTGTTATTGAAGTCTACACCATTTGATGTTGCTTCACTGCAGCGAAACTTACTCTGTCTTTGAAAAACTGATATAGGTGATAAAGAGTCGTGTCTTCTTTCGTTAATGTAAGCCTTGATTCCACCTTCAGCTTCCAGCCTCCTGAAATGCACACAAAAGAGCACATCAGCAACCTTGAAGCTCATTACAATAAGCAATGCTTTATTTATAAAAATTATGCAACAGAATATAATATGTTACAGTACCTGTAAACAGGCTGACCAATAGTCCCACACTGACAACTATTATGGTTCCAATAGGACTGAAGTAAAGGTAGGACAGAGCGTACCAGTTATCTGCCAGCAGAGGCCTGGAGGTGGGAGAGGGTGGTACACGGTCACAAAATATGAAGAGTGAAATCTTGCACATACAGACAAAACTGTGACATCAACATTTAAAGATGTTCCTTATGAATGTTTAGTTTAATTGTGCTCTCCTGCAAGTTTATTCAGGGTTGGGAAGTAATAAGATGTTAAATATGGATTTCTCAATTTTGTGTATTTTCCTAACTCAATACTAACATACAACATCTTACTAACTCGATATCCCAGTGTTCTTATGGACCCATTTTTCATCCTTGTAGCTATAGGCACTACACCTAGCTCAGCTCAGGATACTAAATATGGCGAATAATATCAAACCAATAATCAGCCACAGCCAGTTACACACTCACTTGCCGCTGATGCTGTGCACCGGGGCTGTGGTGATGGAGGCCGGCTGTGTTGGCAGAGCAGTGGAGGTCCAGTTGAGGGTGTCCGTGGTGTTACAGCCCTCAGTGGTCAGTGACAGAGGTCGACTCATCTCAGGAGGAGGGGGGTATATCTGGGCTCCGATGCCCACCCACAGAGACACAACCAGCCCTGTCACAAGACCCGACAAAGCTCCCTAAAAGACATTTTAATCACTTAAAATGCAGAATGTACTTTTCAGAGGAGCAGGTATCAATGGTATACAGAGGTTTTAAAGGGGTGGCAAGAGCATTGGCGCTATGATTTATTATTTAGGGAATTGTGCTAAAATAAAGTAAAATAAAGATACTGTATTTCAGACTTGGTCATTTGGGATAAACATTAATTAAGACATTTTAAAGGACAAATATATTTAAATAATTCTCACAGGAGTAAAATTAATATACAGTGCTAGATTAATGTCTTTTTTTAATATTATCACGGGTTACTGAAGTCACAATAACAACAAAAACTACAGTTTAAATGAGGGGAGGCTTACTTTGGAGTTGGCAAATGGACAGAGGATACCCAACGTAAACAGGCCAAGCAACGGACCTCCAATCACCCCAAATATACTGATGACTGCCTGTATGAAGAAGCACACGTCACTTCAGTTGCAGGGTTCAATTCCTATAATAAATGGTCTCCACCTAAAGCCTGCAAAACATAGTATAATTAACATATTTTACATCCTTCAATATGTTTGTCTTGTTTAACCTGAGACTATGAAACATGTGTATTAACAGATCCACTCTACCTGCAAGATCCCGCCCATGAGTGAAGCCAGTCCAGCCATTCCAATGCATAAAACCCCATAAACGAGACCTGCAAACAACATTGGGGATTGAATCATATCAGATTTTAACACCTGACGGTACTAGTGTTCAGCAGGCAGCGCATTCAGCTGAAATACTGCACGAGGACAATCCACTCACTCAGTCCTTTCGAGGTCCAGGACAGGTGTTTCTCAGACATGTTAGTGTACGGTTTGATCAGGTCCTCTACTGTCACTGCAGCTAGTGCATTGATGCTGGAAGACACTGTGCTGCGGTTGATATGAAACCAAAATCACACACAATTTAGTCAAAGAAGAACCACCATGCAACTAAAACTAAAATAAAACGTTTTGTTTTCAGTCCCACTTTGATATTTTGATGTTACTCAAAATACAATGTGTTAAAAATGGCCGTAAACAATACACCGCCAACTTTGTGTGAGTTGGATCTGTTGAGAGAAATCACTATGATGTTAAGTAATATGTTAACCTCAGAGATCCACTATATGCGGCTGCAACAAACAGTCCAGGAAGGCCAGGATAGTCTCCCAAGATGTCCATCACCAAATATGGCATCAGCTACAGAGGAAGGGTGACACTGGATTAACATATGTGATCATATTAGGAATTCATACATACATTTATACATACATAAACTATATATACATATGTATACATTAATGTGGCTTAGGATTTTTTTTAAAAGAGACAGTGGGTGAGAGCTGACTGGGAACAGAAAATGGATTTCCAATCAACCTCTCATCTTGATATCACACACTCACTGTGTGTGTGTTTTATGTTAAGACATTGATCACTGTAACTCTCTCCATCCTACCTGATCAGGAGCTGAAACCAGTCCAGCGGTCCACGGGTCACAGTTCTTATAGACTGAGAAGAGGCACATTCCTGCAAACACTGAGCACAGCAGGATGGACAACAGGCCCAACAGGTTGATGTACAAAGATCTGATAAAAGGAAGAAACGTACATAGAGTGGCAAAGCACATCTATGAATATATCTGTAAATATATACCAAATATAAATATTGCCAACGCTTAAATCCTATCACGTGTCTCAGTAAATGTCTCATTTGGTAAAACAGGACTCACAGTCTGGCGTGAGTGATGCTCTTGCAGGAGATGTATCTCTGAACCTGGGCCTGGTTGATCCCATAGATACTGACCCAGACAAACGTTCCGCCAACAGTTATGGTCCAAAAGGTGTGTCTCCTCAGAGGGTTCGTGTCAAAGCTGGTGAAGCCGAAAAAGAGGGCTATTTGAATTTCAGTGAAAACTTGAATTTAAAAAGGTCTAGCCTCACAGAGACTGAAACTAATGGTGCATTTGATGTCCTTGTCAACTTATAAAGGAAAGATTGCAGAGTTGATGCATGACCAGGACATTTCCCTCAAATAGCTCACAAAGTGTAAATACTTGTGGCAAATTGGGGCGTGTTTCATGATGAGTTCACAGTATGAGCTGTGATATGTGATTGCAACACAACAGAACACTTTCAGTGTACCAGGACAGGTTAACAGTATACTGTATACCTTCAAGTTGTTCGTACCATTTGTCAGTTTGGGATTCAACATTTCAGCACCATGGAGAGACACAGACAAAACTAAGGGTTTGGATGTTTCAGCACCATCAGTAGATTGTTTCTCAGAGCTGGAAGGCTACACTACGATTCTCTGTGCTATTATGGTCAACATCTAGTTCCATGAGGGCCTGTAGTGGTACCTCCGTCACTACACCCATGTGCCGCCCCTGTAGCTCTTCTGTTGAGCGCTTAATCTCTTCCCACCACTAAATAGAGCCATTCAACTCTGACACATACTTACTCCCACAAGTTGAGCCTCCCTCCTTGTTGTGAATCTGAGATGATGGGGAGGACTCCGCCTTGTAAGACCACGGACCTGATGATGACAGACAGGAAGCCTGCAAGCATGACACCGAGCTGGAGGAGAAAATGTTGATAATTTTAGGCTGCTTACAAAATCGTCCATGTTTTTAGTCCCAGTACTCGTTCTAATTGTACCGGTCTGTTGCACTGCATGGCTAACATATTAAATATAATGCATTATTCCAAAACACGAGCCAAAATCTTGGTGTTTTTGTATGAATTTTGGCTAATATATAATGACTCTTCCTTTTTTTTTCGCATAGGTGGAGATGAGTTCCTTGCTGTGGTGGCCTACAGCTGCGGTGCATGAAACACTGGTGAACAGTGTTGTCACTAGTAACCACAAAAAGGTATGACACACGCACGGTAATCACTGACAGATTAGTCCCAGTAGT
This sequence comes from Gadopsis marmoratus, assembly GCA_036023855.1. Lineage (NCBI taxonomy): Eukaryota > Metazoa > Chordata > Actinopteri > Centrarchiformes > Percichthyidae > Gadopsis > Gadopsis marmoratus. The sequence continues at coordinate 2,233 of JAVQJF010035819.1, read as the reverse complement.
AGCACACCAACCACTTGTTATGTTGTTGTTTTTCCATCCAGAAGCCTACCTGAAACACATCTGTCCACACCACCGCCTTCAGACCACCCTGCAACAATGTAGACCACAAACAGGTGTTGTGTCTGCTGTACATTAAAATCCAGGAATTCAAGGAATTCTGGGGAAAGTACTCGGCGATGCCAATAGCTTACATTTTGTGTGCAGCCGATTTTGTTACATACCATTGTGCAGTAAAAGGTGCAGACCACGCCTGTGGAAATAACCGCCCCCCACAGATCCATACCAGTTACTGCAGAGAGAGGGAGGGTTTTAGACATACTCAACTGAGCAAAACCAAGCAGCTTTAAGTGCCCTCATGCAGGAATGTTTCGCAAATCTGACCGCTGTGGACCCGAAACCAACGGACCTTGGTTTAAAGCCAGAGCTGGGGCGTAAATGACGATTCCAGTGTAGAGGATCTGTGGTACGCAGAGAGAAATAATGCAGGTATAAATGTGCTGTTTTAGCCTCAGAGGTCAAAGCCCCCCTGTAATTATGTGTTGTTGACTGGCTCCTTACTCACCGTCTGAACAATGAAGAGCACAGTTCCCAGCAGACGGGTTGCTCTGCTGAAACGCAGCTCCAGGTACTTAGCAGAGACATGACACAGATAGAATAGGATGCGGTGATATCAGTCCATGACACATTCTTAACATGAGAATTCAAGAAGTTACTATACCCTATTATTCATAAATTGACCACTGGCCTTGCTTTACACAAAAGGAGTCACTCCTTTTACGCCCCTTCACTTTGGCTGCAAGGGTTCCTTCAGGAGCAGATCTTTATTCCAATAAGAAATCAATTGATTTTATATTGATTTTATAGAGGAAGCTAAATGGGACACTTGAAGACCACACTCCACAATATTAGAGAAAAGGATATATATAGTATAGCAGCAGACCCACCCTGCCCAAACCCATGTCACCTTACCTTCACCTGACTCTATGTCAACATGCTTTTGGAGCAGAGCCATACCAGCCCCAGACTAGGGCAAGGACGTGCTCTTTGGTGTTTCAATCTCCTTTTTAAAAACTCTTACACCAACCTTTTTATTTGCACAGTAAGACAACAGCAGTCAAAGATCTGGGTACATTTATTCTACAGGTAAACAAAACATTTGATGCATTCCATGGCTTTGTGAAAAGAATGGAACAGAATAACCCCACAAATGCTGATGTTAAAGCCAAACCACACTCACCTCGTATGTGCTGGTGATGGCCAGCCTGTAAAAGACTGGGAGAAAGACCTCAGATGTGACCACCATGGTCATGACATAGGAGAGACCATAAAATCCAATATTGGCTCCGTAGCGGTATACCTACAGAGGGATAATATAAATTGGTAATGTTTTCTATGATTTTGGCAAAGTTAATCCCAGGAAGACTGAAAATTTACTTTTCTATGCACAAATTGCTATTATGTTTTCTGTAAATTAATCGGGTTACTTGTATTTATAATTGCATTGGTGTGATGAATACCCCTGCAGTACGGCTCATAACTTTAAGTTTTAAGTTTATGTCCCATGCCATTCCATTGAACAATCAGGAAAACTTCACTGGGAAAGTGATGCATTACTACCAAAAAGCGTTTCTTGCATTAAACAACGCATCCTCCAGACTGAAGAATTCACAAATGACTTTAAAGGAGGGATGGTTTTTGATTTTGTCCCTTGGGAATCTGCTATAACCTTACCTCGGCTGGGTTAGACAGCACTGTGATGGCTGACATGAAGCTGGCAGTCAGGGACATGGAGACAGGCAAGGCAGTCAGTCTTCGGCCCCCCATTAGGAAGTCCCCCGAGCTTCGCTGGCTCCTGTCTGCCCAGGCGTAGTAGACCCCAACGGCAGCGGACACCACGAGCATGAGAGCAAACACCACGTAGTCTGCTGCCACAAAGGAGCCAGATACCAGTGAGCCCCCTGACATTTTGGTAAAAGTCAGACCAAAGCTAGAAATAAACTTTTTTTTTTTCAGAAAAATCGGTCCAGAAAATGTGTCCAAAGGGGGAAACAGATAGTCCTCTGTGAATGAATGGGAGTCCTGATACATCACCTTCTCACTCAACACTGAGGTGAGAGCAGGACCACAGACCGAAACCTTTTGTGTGTGTCTGCGTGTGTGTGTGTGTGTGTGTGTGTGTGTGTGTGTGTGTGTGTGTGTGTGTGTGTGTGTGTGTGTGTGTGTGTGTGTGTGA
>JAVQJF010035815.1:0-39039 GCA_036023855.1 Gadopsis marmoratus | reverse complement strand
CCCCCCCCCCCCCCCCCCCCCCCCCCCCCCCCCCCCCCCCCCCCCCCCCCCCCCCCCCCCCCCCCCCCCCCCCCCCCCCCCCCCGCGTCTCTCTCTCTCTCTCTCTCTCTCTCTCTCTCCGGCTCGCCGTCATTGTGCCGATGATAGATGGAAATCTCAGACTGCTGTAAATTGAACATTGCGTCCAGCAGACCATTCATAACGCTGTCCCTTCCCTGCTGCTATCATTGACATCATACGCTGTAGTCTGTTGCTGACAGGCTGGGTTTTAATGGAATGGTTTGAAACGCTCAAGTGTTGACAATGGTGCACGGGAAGGGGGGGGGTTAAACCACTGCTGGAGCGCTGACAAACGACGTTGCACAAGTTTGAATGGGCGGTCAACATTAATAAAGTGCCAATATTGGCCTGACTTCAACATTTACAGTAGATTTTGGCATTGCGGTGTTGCCTCTGCACGTCTCGAAAAAATGAAAATAATAAATGAATGAATCAAGTCTATATGTATATTGACGTGGTTGGCTGTGCTGAACTAAAAGCCGAGTATCCACACAAAGACTCGAGCAAGAACTCTCCCATCTCAGCAGTTGCCTCCCTTTCTCCCTCTGCCTCCTTTTCCCCCTTTCTCTCCTCTCCCTCTCTCTTCTTTATCTTTCTCTGGGTGATGTCTCCAGTTCAAAGCACACGCTGCACACGGACGGGGGACTTAATCTGCCGAGCATGCTACAAAGGCGACCTTGAGGGGAGGTTTGATTGAGGTGTTCAAAACCCGGGTGAAAAAGAGGATTGATAGAATCAAGCGAGCGAGATTACTTCACATTCTGTACCACACCCCACCCCGCTGACCTGGGGATAGTGTTGCAAATGAAGCTGAAGCACAAGTTGGTTTTTTCTTTTTACCTCTTTTTTTTGGGGGGTGGGGGGGGGCGGTGTATGAGAATGATGAGAGAGGAAAAGGGCAGAGCAAAGAAAATGAGAATGAGGTTGTGCGATGAGAGAGCGGGGCGACAGCGTAGTGGACAAAAGAAAGGAAAGAAACTTGCTTTAAAACTCTAACTTCTGTTGGAGCTCTATGATCAAAATGAAGAATCACACAGACAGTGAAAATTGATGCCAGACTTGTGTTTTTTTTTTTTTTGGGCGGGGGGGGGTTTGTTTAATTAACTCAACTAATCCTTGAGCTTCAGTTGTATATGTGTGCGAGGGGGGGAAACTGAATATATAATCATTCCAAATGTCTGCAATGAATGGCAAATGTTTTAGAAGGCGATGCTTGAATCTGCGGCGACACGAAAACCTTGTGTATTTGTTTGCTCATAGCTTCCCCTCCTCAAGAGGGCAAAATTGCTGGTGCCGATTTGATTTCTCTTGTCTGGCTTTGGTGCTATGCTAAGTGAGAACACAGCTTATTTGATACGTACTCCTCGTGTTGTTACATAAATGCTCCTTTGTGTGCATTTCCTCTTTTCATCTCCTCCCGCTCTATAAAGGAGGAGAGTCGAGACGCTCTCTACGCTACATCCTCAGCTGCATTCATCAGTTACGAGAGCCTTGCAATCTCCCCCCCCACCCATTCAGTCAGAAAAGTCAACCTGCCAGCACCAGCAAACAGATGAATGACTGTTGTCTCCTCTGCCGGATTATTAGCCAGGAGATGTGTGTACACCGTCGTCTCTGATGCCTTTGCCCCCCCCCCCCATGCAATATGTTCTTCTTTGTGTTTCTCGTCAGGAAAACAAAATGCTGTCGGAGGGAAGGGAAGAGGCAGCAGTCCAGAGCGCCAAGCTTGATGAGAGGCTTGATGATGACAAGCGTGAGGGATCTGATACAGATGCCCCCTAGGAAGCCTTATTTCTTGCTGCTGATAAGGCGAAGGAAAAGTAGTTCACCTCTTTTCACCCCCCGAGGTTGAGACAGCAGAAGCGCAACCAAACATGAGAACTGATATCCGCACGCGTGGGCTTTGTCGTTTATAACTATTAGGCAAATGTGGAGTTTTATTAAAGGAATTCAACTGACACAAAGGCGCGCTTGAGATGACTAAAGCATTTCCCGCTGCAATATATCATTCAGTAGCGTTTATAAGGAAATATCTTCCTGCTATCTTTCCACAATGATCTGTCAATACCATCTTACAGCCCATAATTGAATGGTTAGGTGTGTGCTTTACCTCGTCCAATTCCCATTAGCAGTCTTTTACTCTTTGTCCATGCTCTCTAGACCGTTAAGCGGTCAGCCAGGAGAAAGTCCAGGCCAGGGCTCCATTAATTTTGGTTACCGTCTTGTCTTATGGCCTCACAACGTCCGTGACCGGCAATAAAGGCCAGAGACCTATTATTTAAGGAGGAAAGGTGAAAAGGGAAAGCAGAGCAAATGGGACGGGGCTTAGCTCAGCTATATGGGCACAGTCTCGCATCAGAGAGCTGCTGTCATCAGGGGAAAAGATATGTTTCAGTCCTCCAAGGATGCATTAGAGCCCATGCAGAGAAGGAGAGCAAACCAGGAGGGAGGAAAAGCGGACGATTGTATCTGTTCAATAAAGGAAAAGCGGAATGCAAAGTGTTAGAATAGCAAGTGTTGAAACGGACAGGCAGTGGGGGAGGGAGCGACTGTGTCGAGAAATCCAGACTAAATAGAAACCCTTATTTGTCTCCTTCATGGCTCTGCAACACATGAAGACAAGTAACTGACGTGTGACACTTTGTCGACTATCCACAGCAACACGCTAATGAGGAATTTACATGAGCGCACACTATGTGCACAGACCCATGAGCAAACCTCTATGTGAAGGTAGCGCGCGCGTGACCTCGAAGATGATTTCAAGATGTTGCGACCGATGTGCTTCATGCTATCCATCACACTCCAGATCTCCTCTCCTGTTCTCCGCCCGGCTGCAAGGCACGGCATCTCTTCATTCCTTTTTTCATCCGCTACTCAGGAGATGAATCACAGCGGCGATCATTCCACATGTGCTCAAAATGACACAAAAGACCAAACTGACTTCAACATAGATACCTCCCCCCCACCCCGCTTCTCTCTCCTGCACAGCCCTGCATCATATCTTACCGCCCCCCCCCCCCCCCGACCCACCCACCCTCATCGTTCCTTGGAAATGTGCAGCAATTCCAAATCCGATTGTCACATCAGTTTCCGCCAGTCAAAGGAAAAAAACCCAGGGAAGAAAAGCAATGAGAATGATGATTTCTCCCTCCTCAAGTCGGGGCCTGTCGTGTGCAATCTACTTCGACATTCCACCTCATCAGCTTCTCTATTTAACAATTTTGTGCACAGAGGACATAATAAAAGCCTGCAGACTGGTGAGGATATGGTGGCAGGTGCCTATTCAAACACTAAATATTAATGGCGGAGAGAGTGAGGCCTTTTCCGCTGCACTTAAAACCACATAGCCATTAATTGTCAACCAATTTTCATATTTTTGCCAATCGGTTTGTGCCACCCTGCTCATTGCTCACCCTAAATGCTGGTGGCACCTCACCCGCAGCCATGGGGGGGGGAACAAAAAAGGGGAGGGGGTGCAAACATATGCAGAGATATGCATGCCGGGGACCTTGTTTGCAAGGATCACAAAGGCAGCGACAGACTAAATGGGAATGCACAAAGAGGAGGCATGACTCATCTGACGGCTGCCACAGAATGTCTCACTTTCCATCCTGCAGGATCATATTTGATTGCATCGCCGGTGCCTTGACAGACTTTAAAGAGACATGTTTGGCACTGGGTCAGTGATCAGAGAATGAGCCTGGTCTATGCGCTCTGGCGTCGTGACGACTAGCTTGTCGGAGAGAAACGGGTCAGGAGAAGGAGACGGAGGGATCGCAAGAACTTGATTTTGGTCAGTAGGACAAAATGCATTTCTTGTACTTACCATAACACGCACCGATTTTAGTCAAATTCCCTCCATCTGGCCGTCAGTATACTGTCTGATATTTTTAAATGCCACAAAGTCTGCATGTGCCTTGTGATCACGGTATCAATGACTTCACTTGTACCTTCTTGGTTTTTTTTTTAAATTCTCCCTTGTTATATCTTTCCTGTTTTTCCTCTCCACTCTACTGAGTGCAGAGCAGACATCCCAAAATCAATGATTCAATATCACTGATACAACAGTGAAAATGTGTTGCTTTTTGCAAGGGCACTGCATCTAACTTTCCTGAACAAATGTATGTGCTTGCGTCTGTAAATAGAAATACATTTGGTCTCCTGCTCCGCCTGCGAGTCCCCCGCCTCCATTCCCGAAAAACATGTGGTGTGTGTTTACGTGGCGCTTCAGTGTTTATGGGACCCGAGTTTGGCCAATGCAGGGGGGAGGAATGCACGATTCAAAATGGAGCACTGAGTAGGCTTTTGGCTCATTTTAAGCGAGTGCGCGATGGTATCCTGGTTCATTAGGATGAATGAGCAATGTGCAGTTGCACTGTGGGTGAAAAGGCCTCTCGTTAGTGTTCGAGATCGAGGTGCTGCTGAGGTGATGGGCGTCAACAAGAACACGGTTCCCGGCGGATGATGCAGTGTTGTGCCCGCAAGGAGACAAAGACTGGAGGATTAGATCTGAGCCAAACAATACTGAATAAATGCAGAACATTCTCTCTCTCTCTGTCTGACTCTGTGAAAGTTTTTTGTTTTCAGAAATCATATAATGGCTCGTTTTACTGATTTTTATCTTGGCTGTAGTAATAAGTGGTAGATTTTTAGATGCAGGTCATTGCTAAAACAAATACAAAGGCCACTTTGTTCACACCTGTGAAGTGTCAAATTACACAGAACCGATCTCTGCAGTGTCACAGCCAAATATTCACCTTGTTCCTAATGAGCACTTGTAGTCATTGCTGCTGTCATTTTTCGAATGCAAATTACCTGCTTTCAGACTCGGAGGCGCGCGATTCGGCTCTAACTGTCATCTTGAAAGGCAGGACAGAATGCACATTCTCAAACTCGGGTTTAGTCATTTGGGGTCACTGCAATTAATTTGTGTTTGACAGTGAGACTTTTGCTGATAGCAAATAGGTTTACAGCCTTTTGTCGGCTGAATCAAAGACCCCAAAATTTTATAGTGACCAAGTTTAAAAATCATCACGCTAACCTAAGTAAAATAGGATTGCATATGTGTATCCAAGTGATTTAAAGTTTGAAGAAAACATGAAGTAAAAAAATGAAATATGAAATACCACAATCCCTCTCTCGCCCCTTTGGGCGGTGTAGCCCTCCTTGAAGCTCGGGTCCTCTACCAGAGGCCTGGGAGCTTGAGGGTCGCAGTATCTTAGCTGCTCCTAGGACTGGATTGGATGTTGTTGGTGGAATCTGTTGGAGCCACTCTCCCAGTTTGGGGTCGCAGCCCCGAGTGTTCCGATTTACCACGGGGCCCGCTGTTGCCTTCACTTCCTGTGTGCGTGTGTGTGAAATAAATGCACATTATTAATAAGGGTAACAAAAGCAGCAGCACCAACCAGTAATATGAATAGACTGTAAACACTGCATATGAATATACCATAAATCTAAAGCATTATACCATGTGGGTATTTAGACTAATGTCCGGACTTTAAAATATAACTTTCTTACTGTTAAACCAACACCAACAATTTGTTCTGCCTCGACACACACAGACTTACAGGAATAGGGGAGCGATAGAAAACAGCTGAATATACTGAATCTATAGCACCGTTGCTGCTTCTATCCTTTACGTGTGTGTGTGTGTGTAAATGTTGCCATAGTGTGTGACGCTGACACTATATACACTGTTACCTAAGTGAATTAATATCATCTGTCACGACTGCCTACATGCTCCCCTTGGTCCCACCCACCCAAGGAAGTGTAGCATCTCCCCCGGCAAACGCATTCCCTTCTTTCCACTCTTCAACTTCATCTGTCACAGCTACTGCAGCTTCACCCTCCTCCCTTCTGCTGTATGCCACCACCTGATGCACACACACAGTGGCTGTCTAAATGGCAAACTCACGCCTATTTAATCGGACACACACACACGCGCGCACACACACACACCCTTGACTATCTGATTGACAAGCACCGGGACATCAAACGGTATTCTTCATGGCTGCCATCGAGGGGGAGGTAAAATAACTTTCCTCAACTAGCTCAGCACGGGTACAAAGAGAGAGATTAATCGGCTAAAGAAAGGGGGCTAGGAAGAGAAATGAATATCGCAAACCCTCGACAAGTTCATAAATCTGAAGTACAGATTTCTTTACTTGGGCGACGCAGAGCAACTCTTTCTGAACATAAGAGCAGGACATCGGCTACAGGTATCTTTTAGCTTATGTCTCAGTCAATGTAATTATTGCTCTGCTATTTTAACGGTTTGTAAATCGTTAATCTAGAAATCGGCATCATCTTGACAAACAATTAAGATTCTATTATTTAGGTTCCATTTTGATGCAAGACAGTGCATCATTTTGTCATATCGGTAACCAACTGCTGTTAAATAACGCCATACTGCCATAACTAAAATGAAAAGACTTAAAAATGCAGTCTAGTTTTTTTGCATGTTTGGGGTTTTCTTATCTGAAATTTAAAAAATGGGTTTAATTCACTTGGATTTTACTGTTTTGAGTGCAAAAATAACATACAAAATCATGATCCACAAACTAAGTGAGATATTCAAAGCGGCACCGTGACAATTTAATCCATCTCATCACAGTCGCATGTCTACCTGTTACAAGCTGTGTGGAATAAGTAATTATACGACGTGTTTGATGTGCACGTAATCACAGAGGTTTCCGTGGTAAATTAGAACCTGCAGATGGGCCGGATACCTGCTGCCTTCTGATGGCTGTGAAGAGACTCACCAGTGTACAGTAAAGGGAAGGCTACTACCAATCATGAATAACAATCGTTGGTGATAAAAGTGGAAAGAAGATTATGGAACACGTGTGCAATGTTGGTTGATCTGCTCGGAGCCACATGAATGTACATTCCATCGCAGTGCAGTATATTTACTGTCCACGTTCTGAGTGTCTACAGTGAAATACGTCACATTTCATAGATGCAAAACTGGCAGCGAGACACTGACAATGTTATGTAATGATGAATGACAAGTGTCCAAAATGCCAGTCAAAATCTGCGTTTGTACAGGTTAAAATGAAAATCATCATTGCACATGTAATCTTGCCTTGAACTGTCCCCCTGCTGGCTCACCTGCCAGTCAAACATGCATAATGTCCCACATCTGCAGATGCTTGATGGGCCAAGGGGGACATTTCTGTCTCTCCAAAATACATATATATATATTTTTTTTTCTTTCAATTTTAATAAAAAAAGTATTAATAATACAATGACTTTTTCAACAGCGGGGACATTTTGAATGGTCGTAGCAGGAAAAGCACAGGTCATAATAATAGTAGTTGTAGTAATAATAATGATACAAAAAACAATGTTGGTTTGATGTCATTAGCCTGTAGCTGGCTAGCTGACACTTTTTTTTTTTTTTAACCTCATGCTGCAAACTTCAGCAATCGGATATTCTGAGCAAAATTATAAAGTCCCTCAACATGTGAATACTCAAAGTACCGTAACCTTAAAACTGTGCTAAAGTACAGTACGTGAGTCAACATGCTTTACACCCCCGGGACAGTTACTGTTGTGTGCAGAGAATCCTTGGTTGGAGGGGGGGGATGGGATGATGAGGAACAGGTGGTTTGCATTGCGGAATGTGCATCAGTATAATGCAACGCCTGGGTTTGTCAGCGTGTCACAGCCCTCGCTCTCCGGGGTGTCCCTTACACTCATTATTATTATTTGTGTATCCCTCCCCAATTTCCTGTGCGAATTCAATATCTCTTGTCACAGCTGGAAAGCAGCGGCATGCATACTCTGCAGCTAATGGGCTGCGGGAAATACGGAGCAGCATACTGGCAACATAAGTGGGGGGGGGGAAATGTCAAGCTGTAGTTTCTTAAAACCTTTTGTTTTTACAACAAAATGATGTGGAAATGCACGTTTTAAAACGGCAACTTCTTGTCGTCAGTACACAGCAGGCATGTGTAGTAATACAATTTTGCATTAGTTGACTTTTCCTAGCACGTCCTAATGCTGTACAGTCACTATTTGTAGTTCACTAAGCAGTTGACACGAGCTGGATGTTGAAGTTACTCTGTGCTCTGACACCACGCTGCTGCCGTGTTTGCAGCTGGCTGCTTTTCAACGGTCACGTCTTTAAATAGAGCTATTATTTAACAAATTCAACCCTGCAAAAGTTAATGGGCTGAGATGAATTAACTGTGCTTAAGGTAAATTAATTAGAAACACGGCTGAATTGTGCTGTTTTTTTTTTGGTTTTAGTTTTTTGTTTTTTTTGTCAAAGACAAGTGCAGTTTGGGTAAAAGCCAGCAGGGAACAGTTGGGTTAAAGTCGATGCTTGCATCTGGGCTGACCAACCATGACAATGGGCCCTTTCATCTGCCGGACTGCCAAGTTGGTCGCACAGTAAATATGGAGTTAATTAATGACAAAAGAGCGGGGGGGAAAATCGTTAAATAACTGGTGTATTAAGTCTCACTATTGATTCAAAGTTCCTATTGGTGTTTACCCTCACGCTGTAATCGTTGTTTTGGAAGGTGAGGCGCTGCTCCCGCGCTCTCGCACAAACCGTTCTGGGCAAACAAGTTGTTCTGAGGCCGTCGCACACGTCCAGATTATTCATCCATCCTTCTTAACCGCTTATCCTGGACACGGTCACAGGAGGCTGGATCCCATCCCGGCACGCGTTGGGTGAGAGGCGGGGCCGACCCCGAGCAGGCAGCAGGTCCATCACAGGGCTAACGCATACAGACAGACAACCATTCACACCGAGTTTTCGCTTCACCTCACCTGCGCGTCTTTGCACCGGGGGAGAACGTGCAAACTCCACATGGAAAAGGCTCACAGATGTGTGGTGTAGTAGTGAAGGCAAGTTTAACCCACTGCGGGTGCAACATTATATCTCACCTATAGAGTTATTTTATTTTAATTTTTTAAAACAAACAAAATGCATTCATATTATAAAATATGCGCCATGTAATATTACCTAAATAAACTGGTGTTTGCTCCTACAAGGCATGGCCCCAGGATGAGGTAATGATGCAGGACTTGCAGTATGAGGTTATTTGCATTCCAGTTGATATTGTGCTCTACTGGCACATATTCCAAAATTTTAAGAACAAACGTGCAGTTTAATTAAATTGGTACAAACCTAATGACGCCAAGTGAACCTGGTCAGAGCCCCCTGGGCGTCTGGGGACTGGGATCGGTAACCTGCTCTGGTTTTAGGCAGATGTGTTACGTTTGATAATACTTACTTGATTGATCCTGCCAACAGTGCCGTTGTTGGACATGATGACATTTTGTCAGCTGTTTTATTTGTTAGGCCACACTTTTTTTAAAAATATTCCATTATAATAAGGCATTTTACTTAGTTTCATGTAACTGAAGCTCCACAGAGCAGCATGCATTGATGATTTTATCTATTGTTGCATAAATGTCAGTGTGTTTTGCCTGCATGCGCCAAAGTCAATGAAAACACTGGCGCCATTTATTAACATTGCTGTTCATTTCCTTTTGCCTTCGCTCTCGTCTGTGTCCGAGTCTTTCCGCACGTTTCATTTACAGAAAAGTTTGGGCTGCTGTTCATCTGATTCCATTTAGTTTTAAGCTCCATCAACTATATTGTTGCCAGACGCTGTTGTCATTTTGAACCCGTGGCTATATGATCCATCAGTGAGAGGGCGCGGTGTCAGTGCCGTTTCTGAAGACATGATTTCTCTGCACCTCTGAGGCAACACCCTTTGACAGCCGGCAACAAGTTTGGGGATGAGACTTGAAACAATGCGCTCGGCAGGAACATTAGAGCCCGCTTTGGGGGGACTGACACCTGCGCCTCAGATGAACTGTTGTCGCTCAGACAGCCGACACGTCTTTTATATCAACAGCTTGTGACCTTTCCGAATTGCATGGCGAGGGGCCTTCGTTCAAATCGGAGCGACGGCAGAGATGGCCTCTCGTTACATGAAGTGTCGAGTGATGGCGGGCAGGAAACCCCTCACCTCTTTTGCCTATCTTGTAGGCCTACAAGTTCAGCCTCCGGGCGTCAAGTAGGTGCAGTGTAGTGGTTAATTAAAATACTGTAATTCCTCTTAACCCATTACGTGCAGCTAGTAAACCATGTGCAGACGCTCCGAATAGCTCCTGCGTCTGCACGGCTGTCTGCTCAGCCACATGTGGAATAAATGGATTTATTAAAATTCACATGCAGTGTTGTTCAGCTGAATAGCCTGTGCATCTTTGCTGTGTTTTTCTCTCTTTCCATCTATCTTCCTCGCTTCCACTTTCACACTTACTGTCTAACACATCTCACGTCTTCTTTTTTTTTTTTTCTGTTTGGGTTTCTACCTGTTTCACTCCCAAACCAACCATGGCATCACTCATTCTCCTCCCCAGATCACCTCTGTCTGTCGGTCTTCCTCCCAATGTTCCCTCCTTTCTGACATCGCTCCGCTCCCGACCTCACTCTGCCGTGTCTTGCAACTTTTCAGTCCCACATTCCCTGGCTTCTCTGTCTGCCTCGCCTCCCTTCTCGTATTCTCTATCCAGCCACACCTCTCTCTCTCTCTCTTCCCTTCTTCCTTTGTGTGTGTGTTCATTACCATGCCTTGGAGCAGGTGCGAGGTCCAGGGAGAGGGGTTTGGATCGACGAAGCGCTCCCTGACAGAACAGGATCGGTTTGAGGAGAATTAACCCAGCAGGCCTCTCTCCCATCCCTCCCTCCCTCTATCTATCCTCCTCTTTCTGTCTGTCTCTCTTTCACTCTCTCTCTCCATCTGTTAGGACAAAGCTTCCAGACGGTCTCTCGCTCTCGCGCGCGCGCGCACGCACACACACACACACACACAAAAGGTGCACGTGAAAGAAACGGTGGTGGTGGTTCAGAATGGGAAATAGATTCTAGCACAGGTTCAAAAGTTTGGCCTGCTTCTTTTCGTCACACACTTCTCACGTCTGCTTCCATCTTTTCTCACTTTTCCCAGCGACATGCAGAAACAAATAAAACATACAACGTGCACGGGGGGAACAGTAATTAAAGCAGGAGCAAACGGGGAGTTCAAATCTAAAGAACACACGTGAAATCAGTTTTCCGGCGTCTATATTATATATTTTGTCCGTCGGGCTTCCCAGAATGTCCCCAGAAAGCTTCATCTGCGTGTGACAAAGTAAATATGTAGCAAACTGATGGAACAGTATACAAATGTGGCTATTATATATTCCATATAGTTTCACTCACCTGATGCAGCGCAATCTGCAGTGAGGGGGTTAACCAGAGGTATCTGTATCATGTGTTATTAATTTGTCTAGATGTCAGTGGAAACACACGTCTGTATTTATTTTGCTGCCCTCTTAGGCTCCATTAGAGGGTCAGGTTATTGCATTTTGATTGTATATATTCCCTTCTGCCTTTCATTTCCGCTGTCTTCTCCAAGCAATATTACCTGGAAATACACTTCCCCTCTGCTTCCCCCAAAATTTGACTGATTGGTCTATATATATATATATTTTAGCTTATTGCTTTGCTATGATGAAATGCGGTTACTGCACAGGGTAGGAAAGATCAGTTCAGGAATCATCTGTCTATCCTCATACTGTATATTAGATTTAGTGTTATTGACTTGCGTGCAATACTGGATGCGTTTCATGTTTTGTTGTAGTTGGTCGCACCGGCTGTTCTGAGAAAGCGAGGCTGTGTAACTTTTGGAAAGTCCGTGTAAAGCAACAATAAATATGTGTTTTGAGTTTGTCACACCACAGAAATGTGTTATTAACCACCCAGCCAAATGTGAACGACTAAAAATATCAAATGGTGAAAAAAGAAAATGGGCAGGATTCTCTGCGCTGAAACACTGGGGGTGTGTCCGCTGTGTACTGGTGGAAAAACAGTTTAATGGTCCAACTCTACAATACAGTACTACATAGTTCACTGTCTTTTCACATGTTTTCAGCAATTATTTAGAAACGCATCTCACACATCCTTCTTCTTCTTCTTCTTACAAATGAAAAGTGAATCCACAAGCAATAAAACGCACGCTTGCTGAAGTCGACACACACTCGGGGGTTTCCTGCTACAGCTGTTCTTGGTCTGATATGACCAGTAGCCTTTGGTGGCTAATGTTAGCAAACTTAAGCTAGATTGGCTACCGCCGTGTAACTGAGTCAGGTTTTATTCTCTGCTTTTGCTACTGTTGGGCTACATTTTAGCATTTACCGTTGTCCGGGTCACTTGTGGCCACAATGTAACCACTTTATTTCTTGGACACTCCAACCAATCACACCAACTTAACAACTTTGTGTTTAAACGTGTTTTTTTTCGTTGCCCCACCGACTGGTACTTCAAATGTAAAATAGGTCATTTAGAGTGACACATTGCCATGACACATAATGTGTTAATTAGTGAACTTTAGAGGTGCTGGTGGGTGGACGGAGTAAGGCCAGCTGCTGCCCCCCCGGCCTGTTTCCTGTTTTTGTGCTAAGCTAAGCGGTTGGTGCTTTATATTTTACGGACAGACATGAGATTGGTATTGATCTTGTCATCTAACTCTCAGCAAGAAAGCAAGCAATGAAGTGTATTTCTCAAAATGTCAAACTATTGATTTAAGGGCAAGGACAAAGAAGACAAGTTGAACAAAAAAAAAGGGGGGGGGGAAGTGAAGAGTGTAACTAAAACTATAATATTTAGCAAGTAAGGAAATGTTTCCAGGATGAAAAGGCTAGACTTAATGTTATTTAGTATGCTGGGTGTTTTTTTTAAATAATTATTCTGTTTGTGTGTGTGTGATTTGGCTGGTAAAGCAAATTATAACATGAGTAACATGAACTGCTTCTGTTATGGTTCGGGTAGCAGTTGAGAAGGACCCAAGTGCAGACAGCTCAGGCTCATAGGAATTAGTTTTAGTTTTAAGATTTATTTGAAAGAACAATAAACCTTACATGCAGAATATGCTGGTGCAGGTAGGTGAGCAGACTAGTCCAAGGAACTCACAGGATGCGACACGAACCAAACGGGACAGAGCCGAAATGAGGGGAACAAGACAGGATGCCAAACTCCAGCAATGAAAAGGACAAGGGAACGAATAGGCACATATGAACACAGGACCGATGAGGGGCTGAGGCGGACCAGGTGAAAGGAATCGACACAGGAGGGAGACTAACGGACAGGAAACGACGCCAAAACGAGCAAAAACAGGAAGAACTTTAAATAAAACCCGTAACACAGAAACCCCGCGCCATGGTCAAGACAGCTTCCAGTTGTCAAAAATGTAATTTATATTAAAAATGTAATAGAAATATTTCTAACTACATCAGTCATTAACTATTTGATCACCAAGAAATAAAACATACAATTAGATTTTTTTTTTATGTCTTAAAGGTAATGATGCTGGACTGAATACAGGCTTTGCAAAACGGATTTCTGATGTTTCTGTTTCTAACGGTTATTACCTGTCCTGCATCTCCGTCACTCTCACCCAGCAGACAGTGCAACGGGCACAGTGGAGGTGGCAGAGGAAGAAGTAGGAGATGCAATTAATAACAACTCTCAATATAATCCTGTCCCCAACCGATGCCTGTGGATAGACGTCTGATAAGAAGGGACGGGAGCAAAAATCGGCAGGGGGCGGGAGGGGAGGGACTCGGGATGTGTCACACTGTGCGGAAGCCTATAAATAACGGCACGGTGCACGAGTTAAAACAGGCGACGGTAAGCCGAGGAAAAAAATGTGTTTGCGCATTTACGCTTTCACCCGTGTGTATGGGCGTGCAGGATCCCCGTCGCAAATGCTGTTGGTGGGGAAGTGACACGGTGCGATAGCGGTGGGATTGCTACAGCGTTTGTTTGTTTTCTAATGACGGCAGGAAGAAGCTTTTGGTGCGTATGTAAATTGCCGTACGTCCAAGGTTGCAAAGCTTCCCTGACCTAAAGAGACACTGAGCAGAAGAAATGGGAAAGCCGCTGTGACAGTAATGCCTGCTGACTGTTTAAACTGACTGTGATCGACATTGTGGGCTTTACTGGCGGCATAAATCCAAAGCCACAGGGAGGAATACATACTGTAAACAGCAGTAAATAAACAGTGGAAGACTCCTCCGTGCACCCATAGCTCCGTGTCTCTACATAACTCCCTGGCAAGATCATCCCCCTAGAATTTAGTTCGATAGAACAACACTGACGAGCCAGAGTGTTGCCGTGAGAGAATCCCAGGCTTGTTTTACCTTCCTGGCTTTTGGCGGATTGACAAGATTGGGGAATTGTTGACTTGATTGCACTCTCGGTAGTGGTATGCCTGGAAAGAGCATGCAATCATTTGTAATTTACTTAATTTACAGATGCCGGTTCAGAGCATGCAATTGAGAATGGTGCCGTTTCTCTGAAAGGACGGGGGTCATTAAATGTGAAGTGTTGCTTGTACTCGTGCGTGCCTGTGTGCGCTGGTGGAAATGGTTTTGTCATTTTGCATGTGGCTTGGCAGCAGAGCCCCGTAGATGCACTTGTCCTTTGTGTGACGTAAACGAGTTGCCCCTCACGACTGCTTCAAAACACTCTCACTGTGCTTGTGGATGAAGGGAGGCTGACTCGCTTTTCAACCACTGTGGTGATGATCTGCTTCTGTCGATGCGTCTGTCCGAGTGTGTGCACATGCCTCAAACGTCTAATTTTAATTGTAATGTACAATTGAGTTGGGCAGACATAAGCAGCCATAAACCTCTGAGGAAACCATTGCAATAATTCACAAATAAACATGTTCCTGCACATTGGAGACTCATAAAACAGACTGCTGGGAGAGCAAAGTCAAACCAAATCTGTGTCTCTGGGTTCATTTCTATCATTGTTTGTTGTGTCTGTTTCCCACAAGCCTCTGTGGTTGTCTGCATTATTGACTTACACATGAGTTCATCAATAATTAACAGCTTGCAGCCACAGGCTGGCATCGTTGCTAGTAACGCACTCAAAATGTGAGTAGCATTGTGACCCCATACTCCGGCTGCATGGGACCAGCACGGCTTCCATTGTTAAGCAAGGTCTCCTCTTTCTTTCCTCATCCAATATGGCACTGCACCTACCAGGCCAGCTTAAATGGCACAAATTCACCTTTTAGAAGAGTAAGGTTTTCATCATATCTAGTATTATATAGTAACAAGCGCCAATTTTACAGGAAAATAACACCTGATATCAGTCAAACACCTCTATCATTTTGTAAAAAGTGTTACTATTACATGAATAGTTTGTGAATTTGCTCAGGTTCCATAGGTTTTGTCAATAACTCAGACTTACATTTACTGTTGACAGCTTTCTTTTCAACCTTTTTATTTTTTTTTATGGATGTTCAGTCACAGAGGCTAATAGGACATAACAGATAAAGAGGCAGAACACACGAGCCGAGGTAAACGAGAAATGAACCCAAGCAATCTGACAGACTGTGCTTGAGAAAAGATTATTTCCCCCCCCCATGTTTCTGTGCCGTTAACATTATTTTTTTCCAGCGCAGGGATAGCTATCCGAGATTTAATTGAATTAAACAATGGTCCAGCCGTGTTCAAGGTCAGATGTGCTGGCTCAGACATTACTGCAGAGGCAGTACAGCCGAGGTGAGGACACGGCACACACAAAAGCCTTTGACAATCTATCAAACGATATGAAATAAGATTTTTAACACATGAGGCCAGTGAACCATCGGCACTAATTACACAGTTACGCAGGTTCAAATCGGCACAGTCGAATTTCCTGCTCGGACAAATACGCTTCATCACATCAAAGCCACGCAGGTTAGCGGTTGTCGCACCTTCATGGTGGAGTTTCAGACTTAACCTACCACGTTAAAAAGGGGCTACGTTTGGATCACTTCAGAAAAATGGGATTTTCTTTGAATTTTCGGCTGGATTCCAAACGGGAAGTAGATTCAATGGCCTGTGCGTCTGTAGGTTAAAGTGTGCGAAACACCAAGGTCACGGGTAAAGTTAAGAGCGGTCGTCCTCGTTAACGCAGGATTCAAACCGCAGCAACTACGACTCGCGTGGCGTGAACACCCAACCAGCAGCGGTACCAACCTCTTTTGTGGCGTTTTGTAACTTTTTGCGGCGGTATTGTTACTTTTGCCTTTGCTGCTGAGGAATGTCATTTGCAGAAGTGCAAGAGCGTACTTGTCAGGGAAATGGGAATATAGGTTTCTTTATGCACTTGAACAAACAATGCTGTCAACGTTCTGGCGGGGGGCAGCCCTCTGTTCGCTAGTTCTCCCCCACAAAAGCTGCTCTGCATTACCAACCAACACTGCCAGTGATCGCATTGGAAGCTTTGTGACTTTAGTTTATTCTAGCCAAACTCACTCTATATGTCTCTATACCGTTTTGAGTTACTGTGACGAAATGCAGCTTACTTTTAGCAGCGTGGGTAGTGTCAGTTTTTTTTCTCCGCACGCTATTTTCTTTCACCTGTCTAGGTGAAGCTTCGTTCAATGCTGCCGACTTCACCAGCATACTGAAAACTCAAACTCAGCCTGCCAGCCGCGCTGAATGGAAACCGCTGTGCTCAATGCTCGCCTTGCGGTTGCTTTGCCCGCAGGGTTTGGAGAGGGGCAAGAATCGACTGTTAATCATGACTCTTGGTTTGTATATTGACGTGGTCCCTTATGCAAGTGTGGCTGGATGCTTGTTACTTGGCTGGAAAATGATACACAAATGGAATGAATACAACCGGCAACATAAAAGAGGCTCTCTAAATCTCCTGAAAATCGTTCTCATCTTTTCGATGGATTTGGTGGCGCGTGTGGTGAGTGGTGTTGACGTTGGCTGCTTTTTTTTTTTTTCTCATCCCAAAGTACCATTCAAAATGGAACATGTGGTACTACTCTTCTGTAGACTCATTAGAACTAAGATAAAACCCATCAGTGCAGCTACACCCCCAACCAAACCACCAGGATTAGACCAGAGGTCCAATAAGTGTTTTTTATTTAGATCATCCCAAAATATTCCACTAACACTGGCTTGTTAATGGCTAATGAGCCGGTTCACTAGCTGTTAGCCTCTGGCGCTGCTTTTCTGCATCCGATATGCATCATCAGGAGGCCACAAACATGTCCCTTTCAAAAACATCCTCTAAATATGTCTTTTAAAAATGAACCAAGCAGACCTATTTTTGTGCATTTTGCCATTGTTAGCGTGTAGCTCATTAGTTCAAACACTAATAGCTGCTTGTAGAGGTGGAGGCCAATCGGAGAAAGAGGAGGAGGAGGAGGAGGAAGCGCAAGAAACACAATGCAAATGAAGTTTTTGTTGACCTCTGCTGGGTGGGATTAAGCTCAATTTAGCAGTAGCAGCAGTTGGCAAAAAAATAGCCTCTAATAATATATTTTGTGAAGATAGCGAAGATGCAAAACAAGCCCACATGCTCGCAGGAAACATTTGTAAGCAACTTTTTTAACATTGCCCCCCCCAATTACATGGTGCAACAACCACAAGGCCCAGCCGAGTGAGTGAACATAGTTCCTCAACCTCTCTCCTGCTCCGTCCTTCTCACCCCTTAACTTTGAACCCTGATCAGTAACTCTAAGTGTAACACAATCAATAGTTTGGGTATTGCCTTGATGCCTGAAGTGGCAAAAAATATCCAAAGGAGGGTCAAGTTATTTTCAGGTCAGGCAATTTTTACGGTTCCTGGAATGGCAGAATGTGATGAATCCCGAAAACGGAGTAACTGTACAGTTTACAAGCATTATCGATTCATTTGCACTTTGCCCCTGGTTCTCATATACTTCATTTTGCCTTTTTGTTGCTCGGCTTCCTTCACTGTCTTCCCTCCTCCTCCTCCTCCTCCAACGCTGCCCTTCCTTCTTCAGTCACTCCTGCACACCTGATTGGTGTGAGGGATCATCTAGGCTTCAGCATGGATGAATGCATGGGTCAATATCTAAAGAGGATTGGAGCCCAAATGAGGGCCGGACTACCTGAGAAAGCATCCAAGGGAGAAGGTGCTGAAAGCTAAGTGAAGCACAAAGCTCTGAAACGCAGGCAGCAGCAATTTGGAACTTGTGAATTTTACCCGGCAGCCAAATTACATGAATTTATTTATTTTATGCACTTCTTCCTCCGGTTTCTGTTGTGCCCTCTTGCCATCACATTCTCTTCATAGTTATTTCTTCCATTTTCTTCTATTTCTCTTGCACTGTACTCTACACAGTGACATCAAAATGTCATCTTGCTTGATCCACATAACGCATACTGTAATGCTGTCGACAACACTAAGACGGTGGATGTTCCTTTTTGAGATTCCGAGGTCTATTTTGAGATTTAAAAGGCAATTTAACACCATCTGTTCCTCCTTCTCAGACTGTATTAGAACAGTGAAGCATGTCGTTTTAAGTGATCACCAACATGCTTTAATTGATGTGCAATTGGAAGTGTTGAAGGCACATAAACAAAGTTTACTGGTGTCCAGTACTGCATGTTAATGTGAATAATTAGAACTTGCTATTGATTTTATAAATACATCCATTTTGAAATAATGACGTGTCTTTTAATGCTCCCACTCTTTATATGAAAGTTAAGTGTTCCTATAGATAAGTCTTGTGTCATGTCCTCAATACTGTTTCTGAAAATGTGGGGATATTTAAGTTGCGAGGAAAATATTTTATTAGAAACCGTTTATCCATGGAGGGTTTTTAGGGCTGATTCTGATATTCGGTTAAGTCTGTATCTTTATATACATCTGCATATATTAAATTAAAACATGATGCGTTCAATGTGTCTCTGCCAGAGTTATATTGCTGATAAGTTAAACTGCTGTTAAGTATAACTTGATTAATAGGTAAATACACCTAAACTTAGGGAGTTTCATGCAGACTTCATATCAATGTCTTGTCCGTGCGAGATGCATTATCTTGGCACGGGAGTTGTGGGGAGACAGTTAGCCTCCAACAAAAGAGAAGAAGGGCTCCGCCCAGTGGCTCAAAAGTTATTTAATTTACTTGTTTTGTCTCCTTAGCTGCTAGCCACCAATAGCTTTGCCTTTTATTCGGTTGGTAAGCCCTCACTATTTCTGAAATCCTGGCTACAGCCCTGATGTTCAAAATAAAAGAGAAAATAAGACTGAAATATTAAGACTATGGCAATATTCTCTATCAAAACAGGTCTGTGATGTGTTCTGTTTCTGCTGAATGGCAGTATATAATGAATCTGATAATAAGATGAATATACTCCACATATAGCACAATGCAATTGTAACCGTGGAAATTGCCCAGCAACAGACTCTGACTAATGTTGACCCACGGTGCTTAAAGCAGACAAATAAAAATAAATAATGCAAAGAAAAAGTGGAGATACCACATAAATCAAGTAAAGTGCTTAATTATATAATTAATCATGCATAGCTCAGCGCAAAACACTAAAGCAGAATTGATTACAATGCTAAGTGTCTGTAACTGATTCATACAAGTGGACACAGATAATTATCACCAACCCAATTAAAAGCGAGACAAACAAGTGATATCATGGAGGAGCAACACTTTCTGTCTCACTTGAAGAGTCCAAATAATTTGTGAGCGTTGTTATTACTGTAGTGGCTCCCGGTGAGAAGTTCACCAGAGGGATGAAGCACAGTAAACCCAGGGGCTGGTTTATGGGGGGGGGGGGAAGAAATACAGGGGCAGGGTAGTGCTTTTACAGAGATGGCTGACATGGTTTTGATCAAATGGTCTTATGTTTCTCCTCTGTACTTTACTAAGCCCGGGGTGCACTGGGAATATGCAACAGTGGCAGGTGAATCAGCGCGAGCATTTGTTTACTTCACAGAAGCGGGAAGGAGAGCTTGACGGACTGCTCAGCATGCAGACTACAGGCTGTGGAGAAACAGTTATTTATTCCGTCCAGGAGGAGGCCCAATCCCAGGAGGAGGCCCAGCCCCTCCATGAGCTGTGCGGTTCGTCAGTCGGCGTAGTTGAACAGTAGGTACGCATGCAAGAACACTCTGCACGTAGATTAACCACCGACTCACTCAATACAAACACAAATACCTTGATTATTTTTTTTGTCAGTGACTCTCTCAAGGCTATCATTAGTCGACGCATGACAAGTGGAGAAAATTATCTTTTTGATCCCTTATGCATGCGCCATCATTTGAAAGTTACACGCCGCTTTTACTTTGACTACCTATTTTCAGTCGTGAATAGAGGGATTCTCTATTGTGCAAAGTATCTTGTGCTTGTGTAGCAAACGTGTTGGCAAGTAACCAAGTGATTAAAGTTATTAAAACAAAATAAATAAAAAAATAGTCGCAGGAGGACATCAGGTGTGTAATGTGTTGGAATTAATGTTATCATTACCTTTAGATTTTTCAGGTACATGTGGAAAGTTTTAATTGGTACTATTTTCAATGAGGCATCTCTAAATTTGCAAAAGGAAATGTGTAACACCTCAAGTTAATCCGTCACCTTGATAACACTCCAGAACAAACAGAAAATTATTTCCCCTTGGGATAGAGGACAGGCTACTTAACCCCAGGTAACTATCTTCCCATCAAAACCAAAAAGGAAAATTGGAGACGGGTGAAAATCACCAAGGGCAAAAGGGTCCTTCTAAGCAGATAAATAATGTACTCAGGCACTGGTTTGAATTCATGGCACGCAGCCAGTGGATAAAATCGTATCACTTTTATTCTGGTTGCAGGAGGAAGTTTGTATCGGGTTCTGCAATCTCGAATACGTGTGATTAGATTCCCTTAGCGTGGCTGGGAGGGGTGGCAGTCAGAGGTTGGGGGCAGCCGGTGGGGACAGATGGGTGAGGGGGCTGGGGGAGCAGGGAGAGTGGAGGTCAGACAAACCATGCTATCACAGGATTTCCCCCTCAGTAAATGATTTAACTGCTGAGGTTAAATTCTAGGGCATCTGTGGAGTGTCTCTATGACTCGGATAGAGACGTCTGCCAGATGAAGGGGTCCTGATATACTGTAGTCAACTCATGATTGCTGCTGAGGTCAAACCAAATGACCTTCCTCTAAATACCATTGAACAAGGACACTCCAGTTACTGTTAGCACACATGATTCAAAGTGAATGTACAAAGAGCTTTTCCTCAAATTTGACAATTTGTGATGGACATTAATTAAAATTAAGAAGGGATTCACATTTGTTACTTGAATTTGCGTTGTCTTTTGAAATAGTTTGTCTTTTTCACTTTTAATGATTTCTATCATTTGTCTGCGTCTCCTGTTTAATGTCTTTAATGCATTATGTAAAGAACTTGCTATGATTTAACCAGATTATCGTTTTATCCAATCAATCAAATATGAATTCCTTCATTCATCTTAAGGTGGCAGCTGCCTTGTCACGTCGTGTTGCTGTTTGTCTTCCGTACGCGACTGGTCGTCATTTGGACCTCCAGTTGCCGCTAATGTTCTTTCCATGTAATCCAGAGATACACCTGTAACGGAGATGATTTACCTGATGTTCTTTAACAGAGCAACATTTTCACTATAACTGTTTTGGGCAAAGTTCGGCAGCAGTTAAAATTTGTTTTTAGAAACACGTTTTCTGAAATCTGCCTGTCTGTTGTCTCAGGCTGGCTAAGATAGTGGCGTGCAACATTATTAATTGCGTAAGTAGGACGGGGGATCAAAGATAAAAATAAATACTGTCAAGATGTTACTCTCTACTTTTCTGTACTAGTTTGCTCACTAATGCAAGTAAGTAATGAGTGAAGAGAGTACTGTACTTTCAATAACTTCACAACCAAGAATTGCACATAGAAAGGAACATCATGACTGTGTCAGCTTCCCTCTCTGCGTTTCCCAGAGAGCGGTGTTATTTTGATGCTTATAGAGTTATTTTCATCATGCAACATTGAGTAATGTGACAGGCTGAAAGAGAGTGATTCATCACCAAAACACCCCTCCCCCTATTAGTATTATTATTTGTTTTTTTAAAGAATGTGATTGTGAGGTGTTTTCTTTTGATAGAATTTGATGGTGTTAAATGTTAGCTTTAGATAGAAAAGAACCGCGTCTTTCTCAGTGCAATTACTCCATTACAGTGGGCATATCAAAAAACTTAAAATATAAAAAAAGGACACGAGAATCTTGTGTCCTTTTTTATATTTAAATTTTTTTGCTGTAAATATCTGTGTACAATAACTCTGCCACATACAAATCACTTTAATGCCAAAACGACTGTATACATGTAATGCAAGCTATATAATTACAACAATATACTATAAGCACATGTACAATCATTGGCTAAAATCACTACTATAAATAAATATACCAGAGGAAAAACACTTACTTGGGAACATGTAGAAAATATACTCAAAATCTTGTACTTATAATAAATGTACTAAAGTACAGCCTAAAATAACTACAAGATGTTCAAATTAATTTTGATAAAAAACAGCTAAGCACAAAGTGTATTGTCATTTATATAAATGTACTAACACTTGCAGCATATTCACGCCCGTTTAGCTGAAAGTGCATTTTGTCATAAGCATCAGCAAAAAACATTACACCATAAACACACATAATGAAAATATAATTTAACATAATTGGTAGTAGACCCACTAGATTTTTTACTTAAGTTAAGGTCAAACTATAAATAACAATATAACGGTGTGCGTAGATTCCATTTTAAATGTTCACCTGTAAAGGTCTCGTATTGTTGTGTCACTATGAATGAAGTGGTTGTCCTTTCAGTGTGCCTGACATCTGACTTCACTGTATACATTCTCCGTCAGTGGTGCCTGGTGATGAGGGCATACTAAATGTGACATTTGCGATTGCAGATGAGCTTGCAAATCAAGACTTTACTGCCATCACCCACCGGGGCAGGCACATATTCATTTATTTATACTCCTAGATTGCTACGAATCAATCGGAGCTTTATAAATCTTCCCCCTCATCAATAGGCAATCTGCTAATGCATGCGGCCGATCAATTCCTGACTTGCACAGCCAACATGCAAGGGAACTCATCTCTTTCTCTCTCATCACTCAGCACACACACACACACTAGCTCTCTCTGTAAAATATATAAACAGGCACATTTACACCCTTTGTGCAAACACGCATCCCATTTAGGGATCAGTAGTGTGATTGGAACCCGTACGGTGGCGCATTACTTTCCTACATGGGGGAAAAGGGGGGGCTTAAGGAAAGATGCGCGACGGGCCCCTGTTGTGCCATAATGATTTGATTAGTATCTTTATAAACCAGTAAAGATACAGTCAAGATCCCCAGTGGCTAATGAAGGTACTGCCATAATAGAATAACTGCGGCTCAGAAAAATAGAGAAGCATAATGTGTCCCAAAGTTGTCATCTTTATTCAAATCATGGAGAAAATGTGCAGCCGTGAGAAATATATTTCTGCAGCACGTGTCTGACGCGCTGGGAAACAAAGGGCATAAAAAGGGAGACGGCAAAGGCCATCATTCCTCTGTTTCTATATCTTTCTTTTAGGAGTCACTGCCACAGATGTAAATAATTGGACAAAGGCAAATGTCAGAAGTGGCTTGTTTGACTGGGGACAGTAGGCAATAGATTAACATGACAAGGCATTTTTTTTCCTATTGGCTGACACGCGAGCTCAATCCGTTGATGGGTTAATACATGACATATTCAGATTTGCCTCGTGTTTAGACCTAATAAAACTCCCTAAGCGCAAAAGCTGTCGGCTGCTGACTGAATGGCATTCCAATGCCCTTCCATGTGAATGCTCATTAAAATTCAACTTCATTTAGACAGGTTCAAGCAGGTACAATAGGGGTCAGGGCAGTGGTTTGATCAATCAATGAACAAATATATAGGTGAAGACGCAGCCTCAGATTAAAACAAAAAAGCCTTTTGCCATTTTCTATCTAAATGTCCCTTCGCTGCATGTGATCTGATTTTCAACCTTTATAGCCATGTATTAGTCCAAACGATGTTCCCTCTCTCACAATCAATGGAGTCATATAGTGGTAGACTACATAGTGAAATTTGTCATTTGTACAGAAGGCGGATTTGTCTCTGCACTTTGAGACTTTGTGCTAAGCTAACTGTCCCCTGGCTGTAACTTCAAATTCATCATACAGTCATGAGACCGGTTAGCTACCTAAAGGTCCATGTGGATTTTAAATCTATACAATTGCAGTTGACCTAAAAGAGCCAGGCTATTGGCTTTCCCCTGCCTCCAGTTTTTATGCTATGCTAAGCTAAGCGGCTCCCGGTAGCTTCATGTACAGCGGACAGACGCGAGACCGGCATCGATGTTGTCGTCTAACTCTCTGCGAGAAAGGAAACTGTATTTCCAAAAATGCTGAACTATTTAAGAGTTTCATGCCAACTGGTGCAGCCGAGTAAGAGAATATGTGAAAGTACTCTGAACGCGTCTCAAGGGCTCTTAATAAATGCCAGAGCTGAATTATACGAGTACAGTGTGTCCTTGAGGTTTCTTCTGACATGGGATCTTCTAGAAACGAGCTCTGAAAATATCAGCATAAAGTGAGGACAGAGACTGTCTCCCATAAGTCATTCACTGAGCACATATTTAACGAACTATGATTTTACATAATGATTCAGGTTGCTACCGAGAATTACAGTACAATGGCCCTCAATGTCACTGGTTACCCACAGTGAAGAATAGTCCAAAGGGCTGTGGAGCAGAAAAAACACAGGTTTTATTCTTTATCTTGAAAATGCATGAATCTCTCCCACACATGCACAGGCCACATTATATATCAGTATGCAGTTTAGCATAAAAGCTGCAATCTTCAGCTGCCACTGCTTGTGAAAATGTATCTCTCATTTGCAAAAGCCCGGTATTCTTTTTCAGTAAAATGTCAAGGTTGCGATTGTTATTATTAATTATAAAGGAAATGATAGATATGAAAAGGTATATGCACATTAAAACATTTTACCACTTGATGTAATAGTTTCAGAATAAAATCAAACGTTTGACCCATTTCAAAACTTTTTAGATTTATCGAGAGCCACTTATCGAAAAACCCCTGTCTTGCGATGTGCAATGGCCACAAGACAATTGATGACCATCTAACAGCCCTGAGTCGACTGATGCACATCTGCAATAAGAAAAGCCGAAATGGTGTTAACAAGAAAAACACATTTAGTTTATCCTGCAGGCAAGATAACATGGCCAAGGCAAACATAAACACAAACAAGCAGAGCTGCCCGCGCACGCAGACACGGGGACGCATCAGCAGACACACGCACACCAAAAACCACATAGCTCACCCCCATTAACCACCCGCCTACCAAACAGAGAAGCCAAACACAGTCTGTGTTTGCAGCGCTCGGCTTTACCTCGCGAGGCGTGCGGTGACAGATTTACCATAGCTGGCCGTGGCCGTGCCCTTGACCGCCCCTGCCCTTTCTCCTCCGAAACACAAAGGCAATTATCACCTTGTCTCTAGTCAGACAGGACCCCACTCATTCTGCAAGCCCACCCTCGGCATTACAACTCGGGGCAGATTAATCGCCATAACAACGGGCACAGGCGGCTCCCAGCACCTCCTGCTGGACATAAGCTAAGGAGATGACATCATGTTGAGTTATTAATGCTGACATTAGTGGAGGCAGGAGAGGGATCAACATGGCACGTCTGGTGGAGGATGGAGTCCAGACCCTTGCTCCACAGGTAGGGATGGGAAATGTCACTTTAGCACAGAGAATGCTAATTATGTTACTTAATTAATGGTTTTTCGTTGCTTAACATTTTTTGGCTGCCGGCCAACAGGACATGTAACAAGGATCCTCATGCAGGGTTTTGGAATGCCTTCCCCAGTGCTTTAATCCGTTGTACAATGCACCTGGGTGTGTTTGTGCACGCGTGTTTGTTTGGAGCTGTAATACCTGCCCAGGTGGGCTTCGGTGATTCTTCTGTGACAGTCGCACGCCCATTCAGGCACGAGCACGCAACATGGCGTTTGTGATGCAAGTACACGGGTCATGTGGAGAGGGAGGACTTCCGTACTGCAGTCGTAGGGACCCGGGCTTGTGACACATTACGTTTCTTCCAGCACATTTGCATAGACAAGAGGCCGTAATGCAAGCGGGATTTTCCATGCACTTGCACGCCAGGGTTGCCGACTTCAGGTAGTTTATCTGTAGTGAGATTTTGATGCCATGGACATTATCACATGCACATATTTGGACTCAATTCACAATCAGGGTTTAAAAAAGTGTCCCTTAGAATATAAGCTCCCGTTATGTAGGTGTAAGATTTAAGGATATAGGCCAGCTACGCCATCCCGGGACCTTAAATACTCACACTTTCACAGTATTAGACTACACTAACCAAAAAAAGGGCAGGTTTATTCACTAATGAAAGTCATAGACGTGTTCCCAATATCAATACTACACCGTTTTATTGAATATTCACAAGTAGCAAGAACCAGATATAAAGAAAAGAAACACAAGAACCTGGCAGACACACAGACAGATCTACACATGACCACATACACTCACTCAGCCAAATACATACATGTAGTCACACTCTTTCACTCACTCAGCCAAATATGGACTCCCACTGAGTGCCTGCAGCACCTTCTGGGCTCCACACAGGCTTTTCGGTCAGAACAGCTGTCCAATCAACGCGGCGATGAGCATCGCGCACCAATGGGAGAGTCATTTAAGAGCCCATACTCGTGGAATGGGGGCCACATACTTTTATGCCTGTTCATCTCTGTTGCAATGTTTTGGTGTGAGAGTTGTTTGGGCAGCGCGAGGCTGAGCGTGAGAGTTGGCAACGCTGTTGCATGCTTTGTACCTGGAAGATTAAAAAATATTTCCACTCCGGAGAGATCAGGGCTGAATCATGCCTGGCTGACACCAGAATATCATCTTTGAAAATGGGGTCACTGTATTTTTCCTGTTAGACTCACAGCAGAACAAGATGCACTGGAGACAAACTCGTGTTTTCTCTTCAAAACTGCCATCGCTGTTTATTCAACCTGCTGATAACCTTACGAGGTGCTCATGGGGTCGCCAACGCTCCTCCGCTTTGAGCTAATTGCTAACTTAAGCATGCTAACGGGCTTACAATGACAATGCTAGCATGCTGATGTTTTGCAGGTGTTATGTTTATCATGTTCACCATATTTGTTTAGCATGTTGGCACGCTAACCTTTGCTAATTAGCACAAAACAAAAAAAAAAAGTTTGGCTGAGGCTAAATGTCATTAGTTTAGCAGGTATATGGTTGTATAGCAACAAAAACATTCTGAACCTAGATGGAAAGTTAAGTCTATACCAAATTGTTATTACTTGAGAGGGACAATTCACTCAAAACCACAAATGTCAACCTCATGGTGGTGCTAGGCGAAAAGTCAGGAGATCACCGAAGTCAGTAGGCTTCACTGTCTGGCCGTCTTGAAAGGCTGTTCCAAAATTCATAGCAATCCATCAAATAGATGCATACTGTATATTTCAATCTGGACCAAAGTGATGGATTGACGGACCGACCACCACGCTGATGTTGCTACAACCCATTAATACTGCCCTGCCGCTAATGTGGCATAAAGACCCAGAGGTACGGCTGCTGCACACCAATGCCATATCTTAACAGAGCTCTGTTTTAGGAAATGCTCCCACATAGCATCTTTCACCCACCAACATGTATAGAGAGAAAAACAATGACATTTCTCTTTAGTAAGGCCCAATCTGAGCTTCAGTTTGTGTAATGGATGCACATTCCAACAACATTTCTACTAGGCTGGTTCCCCATCAGTGGGCAGTCTGAGGCAAGACTCTCATCTCCACAAATCAAAAGTAATGAAACGCCGGTGTCAAGCCTGTAGTCAGTTCCATGAATCACAAATAAAGTATTAATACAAGAGTAATTAACTTACTAATTGGAGCTTTTGCTGTCATTGGAGTGTCCTGTGCAACATCCCCTCCCTCTGTTGAGACTTTGTTCTCTAACTTCTTCAACATGTCTGATCTTTATGAACCACATCACACGATGTTTATTTGAACAAGCACTCTGAATGCAAATCGCATTTCTTCCGGTCAACCTTGTGTCAACCTCTGCCAAGATTCTTCAAAATAATATCACAGTACAGTGCCAGCAAAGACCTGCCACTGCTGCTTGACATTTTCTGGAAGGGATGCAGTTTTCTGTGCCTCACAGACTCATGTTTGACAGAATGTAAACCAGCCAACCGAATCGGGCCACATGGGCACCATCTGAAAGGTCAGGAACTCCTCACAGCAACCGCCCAATCAGAGCTGAGATACAGCTGTCATGATTGCAGGAAATGGAGGCGTGGAACGTTATAGCCATCGGGCAACACCACCTAGCGTGGTGCAATTACAGCACAAACACAGTGAGACTGTTTTAAAGCTAATTCAGCTCCCTGGACAACACTGGGCAAACCTGCTAACCTTTTTATGGATGTACATAAAGAAGGATTCTCGTCTGTGTCGAGTGAACTTTGAGCATTAGTCTTGATGCATTTGTATTATATACATGGTACGCTTTTGACATTTTGATCACCGTTATTCTGCAAATCATAGCACTGATGTTACAGTAAGCCATCCCACCTCGTACCTTTCAGCTTGAAGGCTGACATCGCATGCATTCTAATAACATATTATTATTTTTCAATCAGTCCGGTTTGATTGGTTTTGGGAATAAACAGAGAAGCCCGTCCTTCACTTTGTCTGTCTTTGCAGACGGCGTGCCGTCTTAACAGGACAACACAATTAAGGGTCAGGGGACATGAAGATGCACACAGTTTGGTTATTAGCATCTGACCTGAACAAACTGTCTCTGCGCTGTCACTAATAATCCGTGGTCATAATCAAAGGCTTTGATTCTTTGTGTCACAATTGCTTTTAGTTTGTCTACCTGTGTCACAATAACAAGTGTCTTTGACATCACGCGGATCTGGACAGGACTAAAATCAATTGAGTTTAATTTGAGCCTATTCTAACACATTAAATGTCCACGAGAAAAGAAATTACTTTTTCATAGTCCTCAAAATGGCCATTACCGTTGCATTCAATTTTCAAATTATCGATACACAAGTTACGAGAGAAATAAAACTGCTATGAATCATTTGGATGGGCTAAGTCATTTTACGAGCATGTAAATCACACAAAATAGGTATCTTTTGTGTTTCAGACACTGAAAGACAACGCAGCAGTGTATCTTAACGGTCTTGTTGTTGCTCCTTGTCAAATTTTCTGTGCGATTGGATGGATTTTGGCGGAATTTAGTAGCTGGTTTGTTTTTCCTTCCACAAGCCGGTAACGTTAGCTAACGTTACGGGCATGCAAGATGTTGCTTTGGAGATGCAACTGTTAAAGCCGCCAACTTCTGAAAACCAGATATTCTTCTACTACTGTTTAGTTAGGAGGGTACAATATGTTTTTATTCATTCACCGGGACAAGTAACACGTTCACTTTTTATTTAGTGTTTGTTTCATTTTCGTCATCAAAAAAAAAAAGGTCGTCGACAAATACTTCTCGTTCTATTTGTCGTTGACTAAATTCACATATAACGGTCAAACGGTCACAAACCTGATGCAAACTTAGGAACATTTTAATAAATTCTTAAAGGTTTAAGCCGTAATTGATTTCTTTCAAATGTCTGTGTATCGACACAGCATCAAGAAGTAATGGTTTAAATAAACAGTTTTTCTCGAGGAGTGACCCGCTGACGGTGCATATTGCATCTATTAGGCCTAATTCATAATACCAAATATGACACAATGATAAATTTAGCACTCTAATGTCGCTTCAGGGGCTCAACAGCGATATCCACTCTGCAAAAGCTTAAGTTTGCCGGCTTCCTCTCCCTTCTCCCTGGGGCCAAATTTGCAAAAGCGGGTCATCCCAGACTTTATCTCCTCCCCTTGGTAGAGTAGTCTTATTCATCTATCATAAAGCTTCCCAGAGGATTTCCCTGGCAATGAAAATTGGGGTTCTCAAACAGCACGAGTGCCATCGAAAACTACTCCTCTTCGCGCTCCCTTCCCTCCCTGTTCCTTCCCCGGCCCCTTCTTCCTTATCTGTCTGCTGTTTTATCTGCTTGCCAAGGTCAGACGGGCTTGAGGCGATCAGTCCTGATAAAGACAGGATGCGGAGATGGGGGGGTGGGGGGAGGCGACGGTGGCAGGGTTGAGACCCGGCCTGGTCAAACGGGTCGTGTCCAGCTGTTGATGGTCATATCTAAACAGTCCCCCAGATAGCAAGGTGCTTTTATATTTGAGTCACATTCAGGCCTCAACTCCCTGATGTACTGAACATCCCGAAAAGACATTATCACGTTGTCTTGTCTGGGTCACCAATGCCTTCCTTTTATCAGGAATGGATATGATTTTTCTGACTTGCTGTGGCTTGTTTAATTTCATTTCAAGTCTATCGGACTCTTCGATACAGGCCGTCGTTTTACAGACGGAGAGAAACAGAAAACAGGGAGCAAGTGAGTTGAAGAATGTCGATAGGAGGGAGAGCTGGAGATATAACATCTGCACATTCCCACACGAGGCTCTGGAGAGGGGATACCGACGCCACAGAGACTAAGTCATCTCCCTCTTTCTCTCTGTCCGTCTATTCCGTGGCAGGAAATGTGATCAGGCACGTGAAAGCCCGAAGCCCAGATCCCTTCAATATACTCTTTATGTTCGACATTGTGATCTTGGATTGACTGATTCACCCCTGGGCACCCGTGAGAAGAAACGAGAGATGACGTGTGTTGAACGTCTGATTGATTTGACATCTTATCATCGAGGTTATTGAAAAGGCAGTTTAAGGTGCGCTGCGCAATCATTGCCTGGGTTTTCCTCGAGATTTTGTGCTGTTTTTGTTGCTCTTCTTCAGAAAGACAGTGACATTTGAGCTGTTAAAACAGTGGCCTCACTTGACTTAAGTTAAGCCCGAGAGAATGCCAAAGCAAAGACCATAAAGAGCGAGTCGTGGTAGAAACTAACACAAACACGCAAACACAAACATATATTTCTTTTTCTCCCTTCCACAAAACGAATGGGAGCTCTATTAAATAATTCAAATGGCTGTCCTAGGATGCCAATCAGAAATACTACAGCCATAAAAGCCGTGTCTGTGCTTGGTGCAGAGAGGAGGCCCTGCAGCAAATGAAGGCATTATTCTTGTTATCCTCCGGAGGATGCGGCAGCGCTAGTGTTTCTCCTTCTTCTGCTTGTCGTCTATTTATTTCTTTATTTATTCTCCGGGAGCAAGGAGAGATGTTAAGGTTCTGAAGCAGGACATATCTGCGGGGGGAAAGCAGCGCTCAGCCTACTTTATCCCCCATTTGAATAGTGCCTCTCTGCTTGCTCCAAGGTGAAACACGCTCTGTTGGAAACTGGGTTAGGAGAAAAATCCTAGAGGTGTAAGTGTGCAGAGCCCCTCCCCCCTTTTGGGTTGCAGTAGGTTATCTATGCTATTAAAGGATACATTATTTATCACTGATCTGGGCTGTGTTGTGCTGTTTCTGTGTGGGATTTGAAACCTTTTTGGGGTGAATCGGTGCCCAGCAGCTCCGTCAGCGACTGCATGAAGACATTTTAAGAGACGACATTTTTACAACAAGCATGTACTCGGCTGGTTTACAGCTTCGGCTGAACAAAAGCACTCAAATCTGTTTTGAGGTGTTAGTTAAATGCCAGTGAAGATGTGAAGATGGGGTATAACACACTAATGCAGGTACAAGTAATGTCCTAATTATGAGTGTAAACACACATGTGCGTAGGATATTAGTGGTACATTTTTCCCACTGACAAATGTTTCATGTCACTATTATCCCCCCTCACCTCTCAGCCAATCGCATGCCCACAGCCTAAGTGTGTTTAGATGGAATGCGAGGTGACTTTTGGAGGCGGTGCAAACCTGGAGGGTAAAGATTTGAGTTTACGGCGCTTATGAATCCACCTGATAAACGTACAGAGACGAGAGGAAAAAGGCATGATGCTTATCCTGCTGCAAAATGTTTATTTTTCCTATTTAAGTTGACTTGTATACTGTGCCAGACAAGCTTTTTCTCAGTAAATTTGTATTACATCTGATACTATAACACGATATTGCTTGATAAACTAATTTTCATCTTTGGCACAGATGCTGCGGCACTACTACAACTACTGTCTTTTTCTTTTACCTATATGTCATCAACTAACTGCCTGAACAACTCAACCAGATATAGTCATCCTCATTTTATTCTTTTAGTGTACCAACCTGCATGCTTGTAATTGTTCAAAACAAGTCCTTGTTGACTGTTAGACATTAGTGATGGCAGAAATAACAGCAGATTAACAGCGAGCACTATGTTTCTCACATTTGTTGAGGCTGCTCATGCGGCTGCTGCACTCTGCTGTTAATCACGGAGAAAATGGAACAGACATCGCCGATCGTGTAAACTCTCTCCAATGGAAGTTGTTATCGCATAAACTCATTCATATGCAGATGAAACGAGATTGCACCGAGGCTTGTATTGATTCGTGACACACTTATGGGGGGGTTTTGTTTTCTTTTGGTTATACTGCTTCTCTTTTTCTTTTTTTTCAGCGACTTAATTATTTATTTCAAACTTACATTCCCTTCTGTTGTGACCCAACCCCCTGTGACCTATTGGGAGGGAGAGCGCAGTAAGAGAATCCAAAAGGCTTTTAGGAAAAATGTTTTCCCCCCACTTCAACAGATAGCAAGCAATCTGGCTCTCTATGGCGACGCAAGCCTCCCAAAGCCCAGGAGTCCATCTTCAAACTCTGCTAATGGACAATTTAACCACCACTCTCCTCGGCCTCCCAATGCACCTTTAAAGTGGAACCAATCCTCTTGCCGCCAAAACCTGCACCCACTTATCCATTTGGTTACCTTGAGATGATGTCACTGTCTATCTGGTGAGCTTGTGCACGGCGGCCACCTGTCTTGGTGTACGTGCGTGTGTGAAGGAAAACAGCCAAGGTCATTACTCATTGATAAGGACCCTGTGGAGCGTTCATGTTATCTCCTCTGCCTGGGGACTCCCCAGTGCAACCTCTACAATTAGCCATCTTCCCCTTACTATTTATCCCAGTTACAAACACCCCGAACCAAGTAGCTGAGGCCGTTTGGAACTGAGCAGACGCCCGGCAACCCATGCCACTGTTTATTAAATCCTTGGACATATCATAGGCCCCTGATCACCCTTGGTTCAACCTCGAAAATGTAGCAAATTTAAACCCCCTTCAAGTTACTTACAGTAGTTGTTACTGTAAGAAATGACATTGGAAATTAATGATACAACATTTATATGTCTGAATATGTGGATCCTAATAAAATTATTAATACTGACTGACTGAATAGATTTCTATAGGGGTTACTCAGGGATGAATTGGGATGAGTTATTTTTAGTGTATTGGTTGCAATAATTGTTTAGTTTCTTGTCACTTTTAAAAGCTCCATTAAAACCTCCTGGACACGATTCTTTTCCATAAATAAAATATTCTAGACCTTGTATCACTCACATACTAAATGATGGCATCTCTGCGTGCCCCAACATGTCCTGGAAATAATAGCAAGCCTCATATATGTGGTCAGTACTTAGTACCCGTGTGTAGTACATGATATTATTAAAGAAGGGAGGGTGCTTGCATCCACTTCTTAATACAACATTGCACGCCTTTTCAGCACAGAGGAGAGAAACTCGTCTGATTGGTTGAGAACGTATGCAGATTTCTTACCTTGTAACATCATAGAACAGAGGTTACAGTGTGCAACCTTTTGAATAAATTGGTGTGTTGCCTCATATGAAGTAAGCATCAGATTCGAACAGACACTCTTCAGCAACAGTTTACTTCGTCAGTGCCAATGTCTTTGCATTGCAGAGCTTCACCGGTATCAGTCGCCCAGTAGGACAGAGTTCATCCCTGCCATGTGGAAATTGCAGAAAAACCGTCGGGGTAATCTAGAAACATTCCCTTCCTTGTGAGGAGGAAGACCTTGTGTGTGTGAAATCTGTGCAGCAGTGCAAGGCGGGACTGCAGTGTGACTATTTCAACACGGTCCTTCGGTATTTGCTTCCTTCCTGCGGTGCAAAGTATATGCTTTAAAAGTGAAAACGCTTTGGATACAGACAGAGAAAATGACCTAAACCGAAGTGGTTCACTACATAGACGAGTCTGCAGTTTACTGGCATCACAAGGTAAACATCTGTAACTGTAACTGTAAGTGGCTTTGAAAGTTTTTGTCTGCAATTTAGAGGTCATGGCTGTGAAAAAGATACATATCAGTTATGTAAATTAGACCCATATATTCTACAATATGTTCAAGGGTACAGTCTAGACACAGCTGAGAGTCTGCCCATAATTCAACAGACTTTATGATGTTTGATTTAATTTTGGTAGGCTTAAAGTGTGACATTTAGGAATCATACAAATGCAAATATTGATTGAAGTCATAACTTTTTACATTTGACAATTTTGCATTGATGATGTTAGTCACAGGTACAGTAACCTCCTGTCTGATTCTTTAATAAACATCATTGCCTTTTTTTTTTTGGCAGTCCAACAGATATTCTCTCCTGTGTCCGGCGAATTTTGACCCAATCAAATACATTAATCAGGTGAGAAAGCAGCTATATTTTCCAGCTTCAATGTTATTAAGTTCTATCTCCTTGATAAAGCACTATTCACTTAATTCCTGATTCTTTTCTATTTTTCAGCCTATTTACACACCCAGCAGACACATAGCAAGGTTAACATTCATTTAATGTTGTGCTTATTGTCCCTTAACAAATTTAAGTCCAATATTTACACTTCTTAGAGCTCTGTCTTTCTCTCCACCACCTACTCAAGAGAATATTTGGGATTTTAGCCGCTAAATGCTCCACTTGCTATCTTTGTCAACTATTTGGTGCCGGGCACGTAGCTTACAGCGTGTTACTCAGAGCTTTTTCCTCAACAAACGGCTGCCTGATGCAGGTTAATGAGAGTGCTGAGAAATAAAACTAAAGCAGCAAAGGTGCGGGCCACACGACCAAAACAATGACCTGGAATATGCTAAAGAGCCCTATATCGCCGAGAGGCCCTGCGGAGTTGGGTGATAATTCTAGGTGGTTAAGCACTATGAGCAACCCCTTTCACATTACATATTATCATTTGACCTATTATTCAAATTAAATATGGATTAGTGCGGCTTTAAAGACAGTAAATTGTGTTACAGTTGAAAACATAAATTAGCTGCTTAAACGCTGAGACAAACTTTGCCTGATTCATCAGCAGGGAGCTCATTACATGGGAGCCAACCAGTGACTGATTATTGATTTTATTTAATCATTATTATATTCTCCCACCATGTTAAATGTTGTATAATGATGTAGATGTCTTTGGATGTGTTGTTTTTAAATTTAGTTTTATGTTCAAGTTGCTTAATATGAGCCTTCGCTATTCCATCCATTGTGTTGGAAATAAAGTTTGTAAAATATGCCAGATAAACGTGAACAAAACATTACCTTAACACCACATGCCAATGCCACTTAACACTGAATACGACGTATGCAGTTCATATTACCTTAGTGCGGCTCAGAATTGCAGCCATAAAGTGTACTTTGTGTAGATCTCGGTGGCCTTTCTCGCTCTCACTTGATGTGCTCCCTTAATCGGAGTAAAATGTCTCCTTTCTTTATTATTTCCAGACACGCACTGTGCCAATTAGCTAATCATTATGGCAAGGCAGGTGGTGCACTAATACAAGATAATAACACACCTTGGGCATTCAGAGCCACCATACTGCTCAGGGCTTTTCAGCAACATCGCACAGTTCTGCACAAGCCTAATTGGGTTGTGGAACATGGGGGGAGGAGTATTAAAATGTTAAACCTGTAACTTTTGTACCTGCTTTTTATTGAGGGAATGAGAAGGGCATTGTTGGCATTATTAAAAAGGACTTTATTTTTAATGCAAAACCTGGAATAATACTGTATTATTTTGCCTATGAATGTTAAAATCCCTGGAGGGCACAGACAGTTTAGACCGAAAACAGGGGTGATGGGGTGTCCGTGCTTATGTTGCCCCACTTACATGATTCTCAAGATCAGAAGCAAACGCATCAACTCTCTCTGATCACACAGTTTACATATATAGATATATTTGATTTGAAATTTATATGATGACAAAGACGGGATGTGTCGTGCAGGTTTGCTCTCGGTGGAGTGCTCAGATCATTATGAGCCTTTTTTTTTTTTTTTCCCCAAGGCCAAATATCAAAAGATATAAG
The DNA here is from genome assembly GCA_036023855.1 of Gadopsis marmoratus. Taxonomy (NCBI): domain Eukaryota; kingdom Metazoa; phylum Chordata; class Actinopteri; order Centrarchiformes; family Percichthyidae; genus Gadopsis; species Gadopsis marmoratus. Next base: position 2,802 of record JAVQJF010035815.1, on the reverse strand, counting down.
GAATCACTTTAAAGTTATAAAAGAAGGTTATTGCACATGCAAAACAATCTAAAGCTTGTGAATACATGTGCTTTTACAGTAGTAGCATACGTTGTTCCATCCATTCACCATTCATGATTTTCTGACTGGTAAAGAACAATGTCATTACCAAATCACTATATTCATTGTAAATAGTTTTTTATATGTGCGTAAATCCTTCCCCTTCTCCCTCCAAACATGCATTGTGTTTCCGTAGCGATACCGTGGTCGACAGGGCTTTTACCATGGTAACTGTGGCGATGAACACGTCCTGAAATTTTCTGTGTCCTTTCTAGACACAACAAGGTACTGAGTGCGTATGTTTTCCTGTGTCCCATTTCCTGACTGTCAGTCCATAAATACATCTCATGAATGCATGATGAGGGAAGAACGAACGCTGTCTCACACTACATGCACCTGGCAATGAAATAAAAATCCAGATTTAGAATGGAGGATTTGGGCTTTGCCGGACATTTTCTTTTAGCATTTCTAAATGAATTGTACACTGTGTGCTTGGGAGCTGTTGCCGCAACACAAAGCCGCACGTCCAAATTGCATTTGTTTTTTGCCGTTATTTATTCCGTGACGCACAATTCTTGCTATTGTTGTTCTGAAAGACTTTAAGTTCTCTCGTGACGACCGACACAAGGTGACATTTGAGGCTCCGCTATCAAAACGCAGATCCCACATGCTTATCTCAAAATAACATTTGACAAGTGAGGGATCCAGGGGCGAGCAGTCACATGCTGTTGGGGAGCGTCTCGCGTCTCGGCGAATGTGCTTTACCATGAAAGCAAACTGACAGTCAAGAGTGTCAAAAGTAGTTTACTTCCATTACAGTCTCCCCCTGTCCAAGTCACACATCTGGTATTTGCGGAGACAACATTTAACACACCCTGTAATGGGGCCGTGGAGTCATTCTTTCATTATGTTAGCACCTCCGAAGGGCAGGATGCTGTGTTTCTGCCCCCCGTCTTTGACTGACACAATGGTTATGAGCAATGATAGCTGCCAGGGCTCTGAGGGAGCCATCTAAATGAACTGACAGTGGCAGTGTGAAGACACCTCACGCCAAATCCACTGACAACATTATTATACTAAGGACTTTATATAGGCTGATGAGGCCTGGAGAATCAATGCGATTGATGCACAGCGTTCGGGCACATAATTCCTCACGTTTTATTTGAGGCGCTCGCTCTGAGGGGCTGTTGTGACGGCTGCCACTTGGAGACGTGGTGTCACTGAATTATGCTTGTCGGGTTAAACATTTTCAGGAAATTAGAGCTGTGTACAGGAAGTAAAACATGGTCCGACATCATGTCTGACACCAGTTTGTAGTCATTTAGGGAAATGTTATTTGTGTGCAGCCTAAGCCAGTAGCAGCATGGAAGTTGGACTATACGGCTGTGCCAGGGCTGTAGTGCTCGGGTCCAGTCTCTGTCTCCAGACATTTTCATTATCTTGGACTTGGGGGTGTTTTGACATATCTTGGTCTTGGCCCCCGGTCTCACCTATAAAGTGTCATGTCTGGACCGAGTCCAGTTTTTCTCCCTCTCTCTCTGTGCTCCCATGACTCCCATGTGTCTTTGTTCGCAACCCCTGCCGGCGTTCTCATAGAAAACTGTCAGATTCTACCATGTTCACTATGATGTGGCTGCAGACCGTCATTCTAAAACCCTACCTTCATTTATTAGGTTCAGGCACAATAACGTCTTGGATAGGTTTAGTGAAAGATCATGGTTTGAATAAGAGCTTAAACCTTGTGGTTTGGGTTTCAAATGAACACTTCCTTCAGGTTCGGGGACCTTCTGTGTCATGGTTACAATAATAACCAAGTGGTTATGGTTTTAAAAAAGAGAATTGCGGTCTCCCGTGTTAAAGTCGGACATTTGGTTGACCCGCTCATCCACGCCGACATGCGACACATGCAACATTGTCACCTGACGTTCTCCTGTACTCTTGTCATTATGCCAACAGCGACTGTAGGGCTTTATCGTAAACATTTTGGGAAACTGATTCTGTTTGTCTGCCTGATATTATTTGAACTTTACTCTCGACTCGGTCTCGGACCTACTTGGATCTGGACCTCGGTGTCAACTTGCATGGTTTAGCCTACAGCCCTGTCCGTTCAGAGATTTAAAGATTGGTCAATACTTTGTTTTGCCATGCGGGTCCATGATACTGATAGCTTGTATCAGGAACAAGGATATTCATACGAACCAATAAGTTGATGAATGGCATGCGCACCCAAATTGAATGAATACAATTATTTTTAAATCCTATAATCAAACGATGAAATAATAATTACAGAATATTTAATGTTAATGTAAATCTAGGAAGTTAAGTATTTACATTTAAAGTTTAAATTTAATTTATACTGAATCCCTTTCCAGTAATGTTTTCCTCACTCTAGTCAAACGTCTCTACAATGAAGCAGTGCCACACAACAGTGCCCACGTTTTTCCTGCCATATGTCCTGCCCAACTGTTGCTTTGTGTAAAATCCGCAGTCAGAGGTAATGAAACATGCAGTTTCTATAAATGAATAGAACAGCAAACATACCAACAGTTGCACCCTTGTTTTCTCATTATTTTACCACTATTGTCTGTCTTGTCATTCAGTTACTTACTGGAATTGATACAAAATTCATGTGTGCATATGTATGTGTGTCTGTATACATATACAGTGTATATATATATATATATATATATATATATATATATATATATACAGAGTTATATGGTATAAGGGACAAAGAGGGGGAGGGATGGGGGGAAAAAAGAG
>JAVQJF010035814.1:0-16043 GCA_036023855.1 Gadopsis marmoratus | reverse complement strand
TAGTGTCCTGTGTATTAAAGTGTGCTCTGTTCAGTTGGTCTCTGTCGTGTCATTGTTCATGGTATGTCGTGTGTTTACGCTGCCCGTGTTCTGGATTTTTTCCCCCGTATTTTGTGTTCCTGCTTTCAGCTCCCTGGTGTTTTGTAAAATGGAAAATTGATGTACTTGAGTTCTTCCATTTTATGCTACTTTCTACTTGTAAATTTCAGAGGGAAATGGTGTATGTTTTACTCTACTACATTTATCTGATCGATGGAGTTACTAGTTTTTCAAATAAACATGATAAGCTTATAGAGTACAATACAAACCCTGTTACAGAAAAGCAGTGTCTACTTAGGGCGCCTTGTCATATGTTTCAGATGTTGTCAGCAGTTCCACAGACACATTTCCTCTCTAAACCTCTTAGATGGTTTCATTTAAATAACTGTTTGTGGCCCAAAGATGTAGAATTATCCAATGTTTCACAAAAAGCAGAGAGAAAAACACCAAAAACATGACCACAAACGTACAGAGATCTGGTATTTCTTCTTTCCTCTCTCTTTAATCACCTCCTTTCCCTTTAGATTTATCTTGTGACCCTTTGGAGGGGCCTGATCCCTAGGTTGGGAACCCATCGACTTCCTACCTGTAGGTATAACAACATTTCATATAAAGTAATTAGAACAAGCTCCACCTTGGGCAGCTACAGTAGAATGCTGCTTACACATGGATGCATCAGCACTAAAATATATCATATACAGTAATAATATATCAGGGGCTCAGTACTTTTACTGTTGATACTTACTCGATCACCTATGAATCCAGAATTTTTACTTGTAATGGAGTATTTCTGCATTGTTGTATTGCTAGGTTTACTTACATAAAATATTTGAGTACCTTGTCTCAAATTGAACTTTGTGTGACATTTCATTTTCCCAACGCTCCACCAACACAGACCGTCGCTTGTTTCACTCCAAGTTGACAGTCTTGCATAAATGTATCCATAACTTTTGGATTTGTTTGATGTGACACTCTGTCAGGCGTACTTTAGAGCCACGGCAGTTAAAACGTAGAGTAAGTGAGCAAAGGACAAACGCTGCCAGTCCTCCGTGTACAACAGAAAAAAAAAACAGCAATTCCGTGTCAGAATTTCCACAATGAGCAGAAGGTGACTAACAGCAGCTCACGGTGGTGCACTGCAGAGGCATTCAGCACATGCCAAAGCAAACCACCCTCTGTCGTCCAACATGCAACCACCCAGCAGAATATGAATTAAAACAAATAAGCCTCAGCTCCCTTAAACAGTGCAAATCTTTAGTTTGGCTTCCGTCAGGTGATGAGTGGGTCAGCTAATTCATGCCGCTACGTCACTAAGTTCTTCTTCTGGTTTAGACTTTATTATTTTATTTTACCATTTCTCTCTGGCTGCTTTTGGCCCTTTTTCAAACCTTTATCAAATCATTGGACATTCTGTGGATATAGGAATGTTTTGCATTCATTCTGAATACGTTAGACTAATCAGCTTAGTCTGTGTGGTTTCACATTATAAGCCACTGGGGGCAGTCCAGGGATTTAGTGGATTTTCGCTCCACAGCTTCCACAGTAGTTTTCCCAGTGGATATGTTGATTTGGGTCTCATACGATCATCTCTGAAGTAAATGAAGACTCATTTTGTTTGAATCTTGCATCTGTGAGTGTAGAAGTCAAATTGCTTCAACTGGAAAACCAGTCACGTCCCGCATGTTTTCAAGCATTTTTGTTTACTTCTCTCTAATTCGCAAACAGGAACAATGTCTGCAACATGTGCAACATCTTCTTACCCACTCTGTGACAGAATAATATTATCAGGAGCCAAATAGTCAAGAGGGTCTCTCATCGCTTCCAGTTAACTGAACTGGCTCCGTTGGTTCCACCAGATGGTGTCCCTACCAAACCAGTGGTTGTGTGGTCCACAGACTGATGATTCATATAGGGCCATGGGAGTGCCAGTGTAAACACTGCTGGAGCAAAGGCCGTTGCTGAGCTTTGTGCCACAGACTTAAACTGTTCAAAGAAATCATTGAAAAATGTGCGGTCTGGAGACATTTTGAAAACCAAAGCACATTGGTTTCATCTGCATGAACATTTTTGAAGATGAGTGAAATAATTAGGGGTTCAAACTGTGTTTTGATGTTAGGAAACCCAAGCAAAAGACCCTTTAATGGGGCCTTGAAGCGGCAGTGATCCTCCTGGTGAACGATCATGTAGTTGCTGTTTGCTCAACTATTTTCCAACTGATGAACTTGGCAAGGCTAAACTAAAAGCGTGGGAGCCCTGCTCCCTCCCTGGTGGCTTTCTACTGTATGTGGCCAAAAGAACAAGAGGTGGGGGAAACAGTGAGGATTTTTTTTACTGCTGTAGCAGCACACATGCAGTCGTTCCATGGATGACTCACACCGCTGGCTCTGCATCTTTCCACAAGAGCCATAAAAGTCAGGGGCCTGTAATGACTTTCACATTGAGCAGCAGAGCTGTAAATGCACTCCCACTATCTGCAGCTCCTGAGTCACAGCAGAAACCACCAGCAGACTCATCTCTTCCCACTCTCACTGTCTTAAACGGGCATTCTGTGGCATCCCTAACATGCTTGTCAGCTATTGCCCATTCATGGTCAGGCAAAATGCTGAGCATACAGTATACAAATCTCCCTGGAGTGGTGAATGCTGCCAAGTTAAACGTCTGACGTGGAAGAGCAAAGAAATCACAGCGAACAGGAGGAGCAACAGTCACTTTTGATTTTGTCCTAAAAATGCTTTATAATTCTGTGGGGTCAACGTGGCTCTCATGGTTCTTCAAGCGATGATAAAAAGGGTCAGTTGACATTTAAAATGTATTGTGGCTCAAAGCATAGTACATTTAATCTCAGGTGCACAGTTTAAAGTCCAAATCGAACATGAAGTTTTTCCTGGAGAATGTTTGGAAATGTACTTGCCAATGCGAAACATGACACGATCCACTATTTTGCCATGACCCGTTTTCAGTGATCTGGAGTGTTCTTTCAAATAAAAGCAATACCTGTAAGTGAATGAAACAGACTTATGCACTTATTGCCCTGGTGTAAAATGCAGATGTGCTTTATGTTGGCCTAGCAAATACTCACGCAAGACACCTAATTTAGTAAACTGTCATCGAAAGCGTATCACTCAACACTGGTATTAAAATGTTACTGGTTTGACTCCACACTCTCTCCTCGCCCATGCAACGTGATGTCCTCGTGTGAGGTTCATGGTGATCTTCTGGCAGATGCAGGTTTAGGTTTTATTTCATGGGTAAAAGGGTGATTCCAAATCACTATAAGTCCAAAACAACAAACCAATCCTACTGGTGTGGCACAACATCTCCATGGTTTCTCTCCTGACAGCCAACAGGTCTTCTGCATCAGTTACATCAGCTAATTACAGGTCAGACCCATCAATCTACATATGACCAGAGTGACAAAACTAATAGATTTTACATAACACTGGTAAAAATAAAAAAAAAAGGCAAACATTTTGATGCGTTGCACTAGGAGAAGCACCGGTGTAAATAATAGGACGAATGATGGTTGATGGATGGTTTCAGGGTCCTGCTGACTCTTCAATGGAACAGAGCAATCGTTAATAAAACCTGTGCTTCTCCTACCATGACAAGTCAAACTGTTGTGAAGAAGGCCTATAAAACGGGATGTTTGTCAGTGATGTGAAGGGAGATACACTTCCTGTGGATTTCAGCAAGATACATACCACCGTTGCAAAATATTCTAAACTCAAGTTTAACTCCTAAGACTTTTCCAGAGCTTTCAACTGAATACGACGGCCTTCTTCAGCTGCTAGTACCTGAACCTTGAACCTTGAGTCTAGAATATGTCACCTCTAGATATGGGTTCCCAAGGTCAGGAGTGCACCTAAATACAGCATTTTCAGGCACTGGGTTGCTGTGCTGCACAAAGTCTCAATAATAGGTTAAATGTCACATTTTGTTCACTCTGCTAGAGTTTTGTTTGATACTTTTAATCACATTACAGAATGCAGGCGCAGCTCACCAAGACAAACAAAGCATGGTCAAAGCACAAAGATTCCAGTCGCACACTGTGTTGAGAAAAATTCAAAAGAGTGCCCCCCCCCCCCAATTATAAATGCCCCCTTTCACAAGTGAATGTCAACAGAGCAGGTAACACACACCACCTCATCCAGCTGTAGATGACACTTTCTCTTCTTATACTTCCTTTAAAACACTATCGCTGTCTGAACCCTGAAAATTAAAGAGCTTCATTGTTTATCTATTAGTGCTAACTGGATGCAGTCAATTACGTTTGTTTATGACGTGCGCTATTCCAAATCGCATTGTGTTCATGATGCATGAAACGCACCTAACTGCAGACATTCAGGGGTTATTTTTGCAGTCTTTTATGGAGTACCATTCTCCCTCCACAAATTAGTTCTACATTCAAATTATATTAGTTTGGTTAAATGATCTGCATCTAGTTAAGCTCCCATGGAGGTTTCCAATAGCAAACACAGAACAGAACTCACTGATTGCATAGTGTTTGGTCTGTACTCTGTTCCTAGTGAGAACGCATACATTGAAGCCATAAACACACATTTGCTAATTACACACAATTAGCACTGAGGACAACAGATACCATCTTATTCACTGTGACTCCTCAAGGCCCCTGGCCTCCAGTTAAGGTAACATTATCATCACAAGAGGAAGGCAGCTGGATCTCCAGAGAGGATGTGATTAAAAACACATTCTTATAAGAGTCTTTTCTGACTGCATGCTTCAGATTCTCTCGAGGGCAACAGATGTTTTCACTCCGACTTCCTTCAAACGTGTGTGTGTGTGGGGGGGGGGGTTTGCTATGACAATGTAGACTATTGCAGCTAAACACTAGCTTATGTTTATGAGCGGACTCAGCAGTGTGTCCCAGTTTAGAAACCTTTTACTGCTAATTAGGGCAGAGTGTGTTAGTGTAATCCAAATAAGCAGAGTGGAAGGGCTGTGGTGGTAACTCATGTGTATACATACACTGTGCATGCAGGCTGAGGTGTTTGAACACCAGTTATGGAATTTAGGTAATTTTGTAAAGTGTCTATACATTTTTTAAAGAATAATTCTGATTTATTACATCTTGGGTCTCATTTTTGCAGTTTTGGACATCATCTATATTTATACTTATTGTAATGACAACAATTTTAGTGACTACACTAAAAACAAGTCAAGAGGGGCAAGAACAATCACACAAATGTAACAAATGGCAAACACACAAAGTATTTGAAAGAGAAAATGGTCGATTGAAAACACCGATTGCAGTTTTCAGATTTCAGCTTTGACCTTGGCCTACAGTGCACACGCACTCAGTTTTCCTGTGATTATTAGTGATGTGTGGCGGACCGGGAGGCCTGGGCGGGACCCGCCCGGTCTCCTGGCAACGGGACCGACATCGAATGGGCCAAGTGGTGGCAGGTGTGTTCATCCCGGTGGAGAGACTGCAGCCGCTGGGGACCTGGGAGTGGACACACCTGCCTCCGATCACGCTAACGAGGGCGTGAGCCTCAAGCACTGAAGAGGATCTGCTTAAAAGGAGAAGGAAGAGGAGAGACCGGGGCAGAGGAGCAGACGGAGAGCTCAGAGAAGGAAACGGCCGCATACTGAAAGAAAGACCAGACCGAGCCATCAGAGAACATTGAAAAACACAGACCCCGTCCCGGACGTGGAGGAAGGAAGGAATAGTGCTTTCTGGCACCTCTTTAAGTTGATTTCTTTGTTTTTGGTTTTGGCAATAAAAGCACATTTCGTGTTAAACTGACCTGCTACGACGTCTGGTGTCCAGTGTGTCATACCGCTAAGCCCCGGCACGTTACAGGTGTTCACTTTCAGTTTTACCTCCAAATCAAGTGGTTTATATAATCTGGCTAAACTGTTAAAAACTCCATATGTTTACAACCTGTCTGGTTCTGCCCCACTGGACTGTCTCTGTGTTCCCAAACCTCAACAACTGTTTTGGTGAGTTAGTGAGCACGATGTAGTCTAAACTCACAGACATGGAGGCAAAAACTACAATTTAACAATGAAGAAAACGATACACTTGTTCAGCATCTCCCACAATGTGACACGTCTACAACCACTGCGGAGCACAGAGCTGCAGTAGATATTTCTATAGTCAGTCAGATGGGATCTTCAACATGTGTTGCAATCATGGCAAAAACAAAACTTCTCAGAAATATGGAGGATTAAATCTGCTCTAATTTCTATCATTCGATCAATGAAACGTCATACCAGTAATGCCTAATAATCCTTATTTTCACTTTCTCCGGATTAAAAATGTATGTGGACAAACCTGTTATAACAGCAGTCTGTCCATGCTTTTAGAACGCGCTCATATACTTTGTGCACACACACCTACGCTTCACCCACAGAGGTGTTCTCTCCAACAGGTCCTCCAATCAAAACCACAGAATAGGTCATTTGCCAATGACACGTATAGGCGTGCCAGACCTTCGTCGTCATGGTAACAATAAACACACGATTAACGTGATATGGGCGCAGGTTGGTGCAGGCGCCAAAACTACTTGGTCTGGTTTTACAAAAAGATGATGTTTTGTGTTAAAATAAGTGTGTTACTTAAGTTTGTACATAACTAAAAGTAAACGCTGTGAGCTATCGGGCTGAGGGCTGCGTCCCTCTCAAGGAGAAACGCCAGGCACCCCGGGGTCTCACTTGATTCTTTTATTTCGTAAGCAGTACTTTCTCGTTGTCGTCCTTCTCTCTCTGTTCCTCTCCTCACTCTTCCGCCTCCACTCTGCCACGATCTCTGCAGAGAGGCAGCTTATGAGCTGTAGCTCATCAGGTTGGGTCTCTCTCTCTCTCTCGCCTTGGGTTGATGAGCGGCAGGTGTGTCCTCTCCCAGGAGCCCAGTGGCTGCAGTCTCGCCACCGGGATGAACACACCTGCCACCACTTGGCCCAACTGTGCTCGTCCTCGTCGCCTGGCAACGGATGAGCGTCCGGCCACGCCCTCAGGTCCGCCACAACGTACATATTGGCTTGTACTATGCTGCACAGACGACCTATATGGGCATCTTGTTTTCTCTTATTTGATGAGTTAGACCTTCTCTTAGGACTGAAATCGTGTGTGTGTGTGCGTGTGTGCGTGTGATTGTGATTGTGTGTGTGTGTGTGTGTGTGTGTGTGTGTGTACTAAGTAAATCACAGTGATCTCTCAGATAGGTGCTTGTGTGGAAGCTGACCTGGAAAGTCGTTGAATGACTAATAAGCTGCCTTGGCCACTTCCAAACGCAGCCTGACATGCTGGGCAATCCCATGTGTTTGTGACACACTCGATCCAACGTCAAATAAAATGTTCCCAAAGATGGCTTCTGTCATTTAAAGTAGCTCTTATCATGCTGATGAACGTTCAAGTGATCATTTTTACTCTAAGTCAGTTTCATAAATCAAAATGTACCAAATTAAGAAACCATTTAAAGAGATCTTTTGTCCCCTCTATTTTCTTTTCTTTCACTTCAAGCTGTGGCAGTTTAATCAGACAGCAGTCAAACGTAAGTTCAAACCCCTGCTCAGCTCTTGTTTGGCAGGAAAACATTCCTTCCATCCTGAGTCAGCGGTGTGAAAAGTGCTCTCAGAGAAGATCAATTAAATCAAAAGACTAATCTGAGATGTCTCCATCTGTTTTTTCAGATAAAGAAAACAGGAAAGAATATGCCAGATTGAATGTTATATTAAAAATACTTTCAGTAGAAGAACTGAGTGGCCATCTACATCCTGATCTCAGATAATATTACAGTGCAGTTATTGTACTTGCGCCGCAGCAATTGACCGTACAAATTTGAGTGTAATGACAAGTTGCCTTACTTATCCTCTGTTAGTCAGGGATGTTCACAAATGGAAACAATCATGCTAACAAAAGAGGGAAATTGACCCAGAAAGAACACAGAACAACAGCTTTTTATTGAGCAGCTCCCTCGAGAAGCTGAGGTTTTTTGGCTTGACAACATCAATGCCAGATTGCCAGCCAGTGCAGAGTCACATGTCTGGAAGTGGTTTTGTTGTTTCCTAACAGCATCAGCCTGCGGTCTAGAATGCTGTCTCTTCTGAATTTTCCAAAGCAAATTTACACAGCAAGCTCACCTTTTATGTGCTTAGTGTTTATTTAGTGTATTTGTATTTATCGGCAGTGAGCGTTTTACGTTGTCTGTAACTGAATTTACTGTGTGGAGGAAAAATCCCAGACTGAACTGACAGCGGTTGAGTTGCATTGTGGGTAACGGAGGCGCCAGGTTTTGACAAGGAAGCAAAATGTGTTAAATGTGTTTACCTGTGATTTAACGTCTCACCTGGCTGCAGTGACGTAGACATGTATCTAGGTTACAGGTGGAACAAATCATACTTCTGCCCACACCCTTACTCTTCAGTGATGCTGTGTGGGGTCAGAGGTGAAACAGGCTTTTGACACTTCAACCAGAGAGGACAGTGAAACACTGCTTTTCAGCCTGCTGTAAAGTTACCCTGGAAGTCCTATTCCTTTCTACACGATGACACAGTTCAATTCAATTCAGTTTTATTAATATAGCACCGTATCGTAACAAAGTTATCTCACTAGGAGACAGGGGCAAGGCAAAAGAAACCTCAGGCAGAACCGGAACCAGGCTCTGGGTGGGCGGCAATCTGCCTGGACCAGTTGGGTTGAGGAAGAGAGAGAGAGGGAGGCTGGAGTGAGACAGAGTGAGAGCAGGAGGAGTGAGATCACACAGCAGCACAGTACAGTTCCACATACAGATGTAAAGCAACAGTAGTAGCAATGGTGATGATGCTAATATTGATAAAATAATACAAAGAACAATATATTGGCAATACTAATAATAACATGAGGGAAGCAGGTGGCTGCATCCACAGATCTAGACTCTGCAGATCCAGGCTCCAATGTTACGTAGGTGAAAAAAGGCAGTCGTTGAAGTTTGTTTTATATGTGAGTTAAAGGACATATCCTGATCAGAAATAACTCCCAAGATTCCTTACGGTGGCGCTGGAGGCCAGGGCAATGCCGTCTAGAGAGACTATATCTTTAGATAACGTGTTTGAGGTGTTCAGGGCCAAGTACAATAACTTCAGTTTTGTCAGCGTTTAACATTAGAAAATGTTGATAGAAATGTGAATAGAACTGGTCCAAGCACAGAACCTTGTGGGACTCCGTGACTAACTTTGGTGTGCATGGACGATTCATCATGTCATGGTCTGTGTCGGTGTGTGTGTGTTTGCTCCTGTGTTTTTGGGTCTTGTCTATGTTTGCCCTTGTGTTTCCCTGATTGTTGATTGGTTTCACCTGCTCCCAGTGTTCACCTGTCCTGCTATTTAACCTGGTTCGGTTCCTTTGTCTGTGTTGGTTCATTCATGTTGGGGAGTTCTTCCCTGCCGGTTTCCTGTGGCCCCGCCCCCCACCTGGACTCCCCCAGTGTTAAAGTTGGTGTTTTTGGGACTCTGCCTTGAGCGTCTGCCTTGCCTTTTGTGAGTGCCTTCTTGTTTGGTCGTCAATAAAACCCGGTTTTCCCCGACAACGCTGCCTGCTTTTGGGTCCTTCCTCCATTGCCTGCACACCCCGTTCCTGACACATCATTAACATGTACAAACTGATATCGATCTGATAAATAGGACTTAAACCAGCCTAGTGCGGTGCCTTTAATGCCAAGTAGATGTTCCAGTCTCTGCAACAAAATATGATGGTCAATGGTATCGAAAGCAGCACTAAGATCTAACGAGACAAGACCTTTATCTGATGCCATTAGAAGGTCATTTGTGACTTTCACCAGTGCTGTCTCTGTGCTGTGGTGCATCTAAATCCTGACTGAAAGTCCTCCAACAAATTGTTGTTGTGCAGGAAGTCACATAACTGATTGGCGACTGCTTTCTGAAGGATGTTAGAGAGAAAGGGAGGGTTAGATATTGGTCTATAGTTTGATAAAACCCCTGGATCATGAGTGGGCTTTTAAGAAGAGGTTTAATTACAGCTACTTTAAAGGACTTGTTCACATCCTGCTCCTTCAGGTTGGCTATAACATATCATGACAGGCGGATTAAGAAATGCACCAAACAATATGCAAAAAGTGACAAAATCATAAAAATCTGTTTTGCGGTTTCTCTGTGTATCTTCTAGAAACCGCCGCACTTAACCTTTGCTTTTTTACTGTTTTAAGTAGACCATACTTCTCAAGTGTGTGACCTTGTCTGTGGGAGTCATTAACATGTACAAACTGATATCGATGTTCAACCGGCCTCCTTTGTGTGAAGTGGGAGTCTTCACACCAACACCAGCTCACCAGGCCATTTTATTCATCCTGTCACATATTTCTAAAATCTGTTAAAGCAGATTTTATGTAGCTGGGATTCAAACAAACTTCCACCAAAGCAGATTATCTAAGATGTAGAATTTCACAACATTTGCATCTTGTACAACTGTGTAGACATGAGAAATCCATTCAATCACAAGACTTGGGAACAAACTACATGATACTTGCCACATTCAGGTTCTATTAACCACAGTTCATAATGTAGATTGTGAGGATTTTACAAAAGCCCAGGTGGAAAAACATACAGACACAATCTGGTAAACTCCTACAATATCAGTCACCGTACAACATAATGGTTTCATTTTTATTTCAGTTGATTTAAAAGGGATACTCCAGCATTTTATTATTACAATTCCACAAAGTTGGTTGGCTTGCAAGTGACACACTGAATGTGTCAAGCTCCAAAAATGCTCAATCCTACATTTTCCCATAATATTATACTTATAATAACTCTATAGGATCTCTCGTTGGACTTACTCTGCCTTGTAAATGCCCAAATGTTTCAAACTCTCTGCTCAAGTTTGTAACTCAGGCTTTCTGTAATTAATTTATAGTCTCTCATCCCAGGCAGAGATGACCCTGATGACATCATCTGGGTTATTCTCCCCAACACAGTCCCAGGTGTATTGCCCAATTTTCTCATTATTTGCAAGCCTGTACTTTAAAGAAAAGTGTCTCTCAACATCCCCACAACCCAATAAAATGCTCTGTTCTGAAGTGGCACACAGATTTGGCTGATAGCACTTGAGTCAGTTTCCTGCAGTGGGGAGTTGGATTTGTGCCTTTCCACCAGATGTGGTGGTATGAAAAAACAGAAAAAGCTCTTCAACCCAGGGCTTAAGGAACTGGCACACCCTGCAGGGTTTTATCTTTTCCAACAAAGAGGAGGAGGGAGAGCGAGAAGAAATCTGACAACCTGCACAGACACTGAGCCTTGGGGAGAAGAACATCTTACATCAAAGATGACTCCTTGCATGACAACAATGTAAAGTACAAGTTGGGTCGGTGTAAAGTGACGTTAAATGACTCATACCTAGAAATGCCCAGAGAATTCAGAGAAAGTGAAAAATAACATGGGACAGCGAGTCTGTGGCTCACTGTAAACCGTTTGGATTGTTCCTTTGGGAGTTCATACGGTGCAGGATGGTGAGTTAAAGAAACTTACAGTGTCATACAATAATGTACTGATGAGCCCTTTAAATTTTGCTTCTACTACAAGTACCATTAGAGCTTTAGAGCCGTCAGTGGCTCCTACTGAAGGTGTAAAGCTGACCATGCTAAACTGCTGGTGTTCAGCAGGTATAATGTTTACCATGTTCACCATCTTAGCTTCCAATGTTAGCATGTTAACATTTGCTAATTAGCACTGAACACAAAGTACGGCTGAGGCCGATGGGGGTGTCATTAGAATTACATGACTGCGTGAAAAGCAGAGATCGCCATAGACGTCTCTGAGATGTCACGGCGATACATCCAATAGTAGATATCTCAGTCTGGACCAAAGTGGCCGAGGAGTAAATGATGCATTTGGGCACTATCTGTTTATACGTCAGCCTTTGGTGCTCTCTGTGGCAGCAGGACGGTGCGACGCCCAGTGCAACGGTGTGGCTGATAATAAAATGTCAAATTGTTTCTGAAAGTAAACAAAAGTAACACTAATGGCTGAAATAGTCCTTTAGCGAAGATAAGCAACGTGTGCAGTCCAGCTGGCTGAGGCCCGACATCTCTGCTGCGTCCCCGAAACCGTGTCATTCTCTCAGCTGAATGCTCTGCAAAAAGCTTTATGTAACGCTACAGAAAAATGTTTTTGCTGTCAAGAGGCGATTTATGTGCATCGTCGTGTCTTTTTCAAATAAGAGCAGACTTAAAAGCTGAATCGAATGAAAACATACCTTTGTGCGTCTGCCAGTGATCTCGTTTCATTTTCCTCACTTGATTTCCTCCGCAATTAGAGTCTAAAGGTGCCATCCCTCAGGAGCAGGACGCGCATCAAGGGTACATGGTAGGCTAATAAAAGACCCATTCAGTTGTTGGCTGGCAGCTGGACCGTTAAAGCCAAGCCAAGTCCTGCTGGATATCTTGACTTTTAAGAGTGGATTAGGAAATCTCCTGGATGAGAGATGTGAGCGCCCGGAGCCTGTGGCCATTATCTGGGAACTCTTACTGAGCTCGCATGGCTCGGAAAGCAGCTGCATTCAGAAACTGCATCTAATTCTCCATTTGTGAGAATTAATTTTCACGTTCTCTTGGTTCTCATGAGCTTGTTCGAGAATGCAGGACTTGGTGGTGTCGGGACTCTTTGAGTCGGATGTTTCTTTCTGTCTGTATGTTAAGCACACGTATTTCTTCTCATGCCAGACCAGATGTATGAATCCACAAAGCTGTAGAATCTGTTTGGATGTGGCTTGTAATGACACGAACTCTTGCGCATGTTAAAAAGCTGCCACAGATTCATATATTTCCAGTTGGTTTACATAACCCGAAACATAAATCTTTTGAATGCAGCCATGCAGTAATCTCTAACAATCCCAAAATGTCACTGATATAATGCTGGAAAGGTCACTTTTACTACAGCTTCGTGTCCAGTCTCTCTCGTTGTCTCTCGTCCACTTGGCACTCATGCAGCAATGCCTGTGCAGTGTTTCCTTCACACTCCTTCGTCCCACCACTTCTCTAGCTTTGGCTCCGACAGGCCTCTCGCACCATCTCTCTCCTCCTCCTCCTCCTCTTTTTCTCATCACCATCCTCTGTTCAGTCTCCCACATCCTCTTGGAGTCTTCTCTTGGTCTCATGCTCATGACTCATCGTCCCACATGGAAACATTCTCTCTGTGGATGTGAGGGAGCTTTTACGGCTGTTAATGTAAATTTAAACAACCCCCCGCCCCCGTTCATGGAGCAAAAAGCAAATGTGGGAAAAACAAAGGAAATCTGTCTTTTCTCCTCTTATCCAAACATTGCTACTTTTGATGAAAGCTTTCTAAACTTGTCTATGATGCACGTTAGTATCTGGTAATAGCGAGCAGTGTGCGTCATGTCAGGACTGTGCACTCTCTGAGATCACGTCAAGTGTAAGTGAAGACTGCCCCCTACTGGTTCATCTCCTCTTTTATGTAACCTCTTCCTCCAGCCCCCTTTTGGGTCAAACCTCTCCAGCTGAACAGATCAGCTCCACCTGATTCAGACGCTGCCAGTACTGCTGAGCTATATATGTAACAGCATTTCCAGACACAAACATATCCATCAAGTTCCAGAATAATAGATTATGGTTATGTAATGCATATATATATATATATATATATCCATACTGTTATTATTTTGCCGTGAAACTGTGCCACAAAAGCTTCATGAGCATGTTTTTACATCTACTAAATGAAAAGGCCTGCAAACGTGCCTAGCAAAACTATTAATAAGAGATTTTGACATTTGGAGCACAGAGGGTTTCAAACTGTGAGGTGTGCCTTGCCAAGGGCCAAAAAAGGGACAGGGAAACCTTCTGAAAACTATGGGAAGTTAGTTATTGCAGTAATTTACTGCTGATTTGGCTGCTTATCAACACGTTCAACATTTTAGCAGTGGATGTGACACACAGCTCATTCAGGCAATAAAGGTACTTTAAAACCTTAGTGCCTTATTGCCACAATTTAAAGCAAAATGCTTACACATAAATCCACTTAGAAATCATTAAATATTACCTCCTCCTTATAACTGCAGATTTGCCTGGGAATTGTCACGTTTTCAGGTTGTGTTCGATTGCAAAGTAATCCAGTGATAGTTGTCTGGACATTCATGAGTACATTGCAAACAGGAACCACTCACAGCTAATTCGACTCACTTTTAGCCAATTTGCTGAGACAAATAGGTAAAGCAGGCTAAAAAATACAGGGCTCAAGATGTAGCGCACAGCTATCTCACTGACTCCATGGCAACACCTTACATCCTGTGAAACTCTGAAAACCCCTGCTGTAGCAGAACAGTTTGTATACCACCCCTGTAGTCCTCTATAACGTCATGTCAGTGGCATGTGCTGTGATGCGAGGCACATGTCACCTTTGACCCCTGGAAATAACGGCCTCACGAGCAACAGCCCCTGGCCCTTTGCGAGCATCTTTTCATTAGATGCACGGCCAGTGACCCGGTTAAGGTCCCGCGAGTTTGTTTTATTTTTCACTCAAACATAACAAAATTTAAAAAAGGGAAAAAAAAGATAGAAAGGAAAAACATCCAAATTTTGCCAAAACGTCTTTCCTTCTGCTGTTTCTTCTGTGTTCGTGTCGTTTCTGAAATCAGCTATCTGTCTGGAAATAATACAAAATAATGATCTCAGCCTCTTCAAAGGGAGCAGGTTGGTGTGGAAACATGTCAGTGATGAAGACTTCGAAAATGTGCAGGCCATTTGTATGGAGCTGTGATAAATAAACTCAGCAAAGGCAAGACTTTTTCAAATGGCTGTACTTTATTAGAGTGCGTTAGTACGTGTGTTGGAAAGCACTGTACAGTCTTGGTATTCAGCAGTACTCGGTGAAAATGTAATAGTTACTGCTGCTTGCCTCTGTGGGGCTGAAGTAAAGGTCATGCATGGAGCAAACAGAAGAGATCACCATTACAAGAAGTCTAAAACCTCACTGGCCCTCTTCACTGAACCAACAAGTGACTTTTAAACCCACGGCAGTATAATGCTGAGAGCCTTTTCTGGAAATACAGTATGACCTTGTGTCCTCACTTCAAAGCATCGCAGCTGGTTCACAACATTGCCATGACATTTTTCATGTATCATATGAACCTGTAAAACTGCGTTGGTTATCCGCACGCATCAAGTTACTGAGCATTTATGGTCTGAGTGGGTTTTAAAAAGCACCAAAACTGAACTGTAAAGACTGAGTTAGTAGCCATATGCAGGATTTCAGCTGACTGCCTCAAAGGTGTCCACACGTTCTTGCTTCTTCTGATCTGTATGCAACCTGTCGGCGTAAATACAAAAGTTTGACCAAAACCTTTCATTCACAACCATACATGCTTTAAGTTATAACATGCACTTCAAATTTAAAGTGCATTTGAAGCGCTGAGGAATGCTTTCATCCAAAGCACTTTATGATTTACGATGCATTCGCCCGTGGAAGGGACTGGCTAACCGTCCGAAGCCATTGGGATTCAGATGTGGAAGACAAAAAAATGAGATACTCATAAATAAACAAATGTATAACTAAATGTTACTAATTAACCAGAACATAAATAAATGACTTTTATTTGTGCATTAATTTCTTTGTCTTTTGACCACATCAGACTGAGGTTTGCACAACCTGCTTTATTAACTAGTGAAGGGCAGGTTACTTGAAAAATGTAAGGAATTACTCAACAGCACAGGTAACAAACACCTTAACTCCTCCGGCTGCTGCTCCAAGCTACACGCAGACCAAACACTCAAAGGGCCCCTGTCACTTATTTTCACATTTTACTGTTTACTATTATTTAGTTGTTAATGTACACATTTGATTAAAACCAGAATTTATTAATTTAGTTGGACACACACACACACACACACACACACACACACACACACACACACACGATACTTACTTTTGCAGCACAGCAAATGTAAACAGAATTGCATTTTCCACGTTTGCTGTCATTTTCATGGCAAACCAGGTCATGAAATAAATGAGTTCCTGGCCACCAGAAACATGCTG
>JAVQJF010035813.1:0-10290 GCA_036023855.1 Gadopsis marmoratus | reverse complement strand
AGGCCAACCTTCGCTCCCCACACGCATCAGTGAGCCTCGGCCGCCCATGACCCTGTCGCCGGTTCAGCGGTTTTCCTTACTTGGACCACTTTTGGTCGGTACTGACCACTGCAGACCGGGAACACCCCACAAGAGCTGCGGTGTTGGAGATGCTCTGACCCAGTCGTCTAGACAGTTTGGTTCCTTGTCCCATTTTTCCTGCCTCGAGGACAAAATGTTCACTTGCTGCCTAATATATACCCACCGACTGACAGGTGCCATGGTAACCAGATAATCAATGTCCTTCGCTTCACCTGTCAGCGCTCAGAAACTAGCTGATCGGTGTACATATAAATCTCAAATGATGCCAATTAATTCATTATCATTTACAAAATGCTGCGTTTAGCACAGTTTCTTTTTTAGCATATGCCTGTATCAAGTTCATGCCCAGTTCATGATTTAAAAACAAATGCACACCTCACTTTGCCAGCGTGGACACAGTACTCATATCATGAGGGTTTCCTGCATGGCTCAACGAGTAGAGCATGACACTGAAACAGAGCCAAGGCTAAGGGTTTAATTACCTCCAGGCACAGCTCTTTTTTTTCCCACCCCGTTCCATTGTGAAGCACTTTGGATTAAAGCTCCAGTAGAAAAGAACGTAATAGTAGAGCAGTTTCCAGCGCAGGGAGCTGGGGCCTATACTGTTATTATCAAATTACACAGCTAGGTGTGTAGCTGTCAGTCATCAGAGGGGAGGAACGCTAAGCTAATCAGTAACATTTTACCAGTGGGATTGTTGTACTGCTGCTGCGTGGTGGGTGAAAAATAAATGTTCAGCCAGTAGGAGCTGAATGTAATTTAAATGCAGTCATCGTTCCACTGTACCTCAGTCACGTCTACACTGAAAACACTGCTTTCTTTAAAGCATTCCTTGAAACTGTTTGTGTTCGTAAGTTCAGAAGAGGATTCACAACAGACTCTGGTCCCGTGGAGACATCAGGAAGACGAGGCTCGACTCTGAAAACACCAGCCATGTTGTTAACATGCAAATAAGACGATTGTCCACACGTTAGAATAATATTTTAATAAATAAATAGCAGCATCACACAGAAAAAAAAAAAGAAAATATACATTGTGTGGATGATGGCATAATCATTGTATAAACTTAAGACGATGTGTCGTAGACAAACATTCACAATTAAAATGGTATAAAAAACTAAAAACAGGGACTGCGTAACGGAAGAAGGAATACATAAAAAGATAGCTAACCCACGAGCGCAGGATCATACAAGAGCGAGACAAACTGGACAACTGATCTGCACCAGATGTCGGGTTTGCCAAAACTCTTTAGTGTTTAGTGACATAGTTCCATGTTTGGGGAAGATGGGTGAGGACAGCTGTGGGGTCAACAGGCCGCTCGGACAATAAGAGTGTGTCAGGTTCCCCCAGTCCAGTGTGAAAATGTTCTGAAAGTCATGCTGGCTTGAGGTATTTTTACATTTCGATTTGAAAACTGTAAGATCTGAGAGGAAGCACTGTACCAGCCCTCCCAAATTTTAAAGGAAAAATCCACTTTTGGATTCTCTTACCTTCTTTGACATCGATATGAATGATTAGTGCGTTACATGACTTATATTTACTGCTACTTCCTGTGAGCAGTTTAACCACCTTTACCCACTGATACATTGGCAAATCATTTAAAGGAATAGTTAATATGCCTATTTGCTTTCCTGCAAGGACAAGGAACAGTGGGAAAGAGCTAGCCTGACTCTGTCCAAAGGTTAAAAAAAATTAAAGGGTTATACCCTCTTTGTTCACTTCCTACAAAAACCGAAGTCTAAAAATGACATGTTACGGTTTTACTGAGGGTATTATGTTGGAAGTCACTACTCTTGGCAAAGAAGTAGTAAACCACAACTTGTCTGTGATTCTGCGGATCAAATCAAATCAGATGCAACGTGTGAGTGAGTTTAACTGACAGAGCCAGGCTAGCCATTCCCCCCTGCTTCCAGTGTTTATGCTAAGCTAGGCTAACCGTCTCTTGGTTCCAGCTTCATATAAGGAACAGAGAGACATGGGAGTGGTAATATTGCTCTGGTCATCTAACGCTCAGCAAGGAAATGAACAAGTGCATTCCTGAAAATGCCACTTTCTTTTAATTATTGTGCTGAAGCATTGCTGGGTGGATTTTTCCTTTAAGCTTGCTCATACGCTCCGACTGTTCAATGAAACATCTCACTCAGAGTTAAGACCATTTTCATATATACTAATACATACATAATTTTTCTGTAGCAGGTTTTGTACAAAGCATTGCTGCCTGGCAACAAATAATAATGCTGGAGGCAGGAAAAGCCCAAATCAGCCCTCCACAAGTGTATTAAAATGAAACTCTGTCACTAAACGTCTTCACCTATTTCTATACACACCAGACCTGGATCGAATATTTAGCTGAAATCCTTCCACATACTTTCTCTGAGAGATTGCTTTCATCTGTCTGGACCGAGTGCCGGGTGGGATTGGCATCTGCTGGGACAACCTGATTCAATCCATTGCGCCAGACGCAATCGATCGAAACTAGGAAAAGTTTCTGAATCAATCACAGATAGCAATTTGAGCCAGGCCTGGTACACACACAGGTACACGGGAAACATACAGTTATTACATTGCAACATACTGAGTTGGCTGGCTCACACCTGGACAGGTCAAACATGACCCATTCAACTTAGTTCAGAGAGTCCTCTCTTCTCCATTTGTTCCCTCATTTCGATAAAGACGAAACGCCCGCAGCAATTTGCAAGTTCTTTGCCATGTGCATTTTTGTTGATTGCTCTTTGTTTGTTCTTTCTTTCTGTCACACCCGTGCTATTTCACACCTTCCAAGTGTCACAGAGAGAACAAAAAGAATGAACTGAGTGAGGCAGAGAGGACCTTGTGAACGTCACTTCAAACATGCATGATATTTGTAGGTCAAACCTTGGTGCCGGCTTGCCAACGTTAGCTCATGTAGACCTCTCCTCGCGGAGAGAAAAGTGGTGCGAATGACCACTGTGTAAGTCTGTAGCATACAAATACTGGATAAATTATACAGAGATGCATAGAATTAGAATGACATGACTCCCAGTTCTTATATTTCATTCTAATTGTATGCAGAGGTGGCTGCAGACCTCAGGCTCTGGGTTTGATTGGTCCACTGCAGGCTTTGACATTTGCTCTTTGACCTTAATGGGGATTATGGGTAAAAAAAAAAAAAAAGGAAGGGGTTGTACATTCAGGTGTTTGTAATTTTGGCTGTCCTATGGCTGAAGGGATAATTAACAAAATGAGATACTGATCATTGGGGAAGTGACATCTACTTTGATATAATAGGCTGGAAGGAAAACTCGGTAATTAACTGTGTGTCATTCAGTACGTTTGCTTTGTTTTTTTGCATTTAAAGGGCCACTCCTGCAATTTAGTATTGCACTTTGACAAAGTTGGGGGACTTAAAAAGAGACAAATTAAACAAAGATTTGTCAAAATTGAAGCAGAAGAGTCTAAGATATCCTGACTTTCAGTCTCTAGTATGGGTCAGTCACCAAAAACACTACAATTCCTATAATGCAACTTAATAGCATCTTTCATCAGACCCCCCCGCCTCCTAAATGTCCACGTATTCAAACCTCAGATCTCCAGTTTTAAAGAAGCTGAGATAACCCAGATGACATCACTATGACATCATCAAGGTGATTTTTTTTTTCAAACTTTGGGCCTTTAAGTGATCTTCTAAAACGTTACTTTCCTCAATGTATTTCCTTTGCAGAGCAACCATTTAGCTGAGGTAAACCTACAAAGCAGATCACTAAATGCACACGATTTTCAGAGTTCTATATCTCCTACACTGCCTCCTAGATTTGTCGCTAAGAAATCTAAATTCGCCACCATGACCTGTTACCAAGGCATTTAATCAATTTTCTTAAGGCAGTATATTGCAGATGTTTCAGCTGATAGAGCTGCAGTGCGGAGGAAATACGCCGCCTGTCTCGACAGAGCCAGGGCTCTGTCTCTTAGAGTATCGAATTTATGTCCATTTTATGCGACGGGTGTAATCTGGAGGTATTTTGGTCTTTGAGTCACACTCTGGTCTGGTTGCGGTGACTCAGGTCGAACAGACTGTAAAGCAGTCAAACGTCAAAGAGTCTGATTTAGAGTTTTGGAGCATCAGGGGCAGCTCTTGGAGATATCGGCGAGCTTTTCAGCCTTTAAACAATCATCAGAGCATATGTAACTTATTTAAACCCAAAAGCTCATTGTCTAAATGTAAGTATAAATATTCCTTCTGTCCTCTTTGGCTTTCTCTGTTACCATCAAATTTTGGCCTGCCGCATGACTGGAAATCATGCAGCCGAGGGGTGTTTGGAGGGAAAAGGACAAATGTAATGGCTGACCTTGAATAATAAAAAAAAAAACGTAATTTCTTAAAAAGTAAGTGACGGAGAACTTCTTGTTCAATCGAGAACGTGTCCTTCGGAGGGGGGTGGGGTGACGCTCTGAATCTTAAACGGCCCAAGTTTATGATGTGAATATACTGATATGTCATCTGATAATATGATATGTGTATTAAGTAGGATTAACAATCTCAAGAGATCTCAAGATTTTGCAGCCATTCATTCGATGTGGGAATGCGACACAAGAGTAGCTTTAAACCTTACGTACATGTACAATCCGTGCGTTAAACTGACTTAAAAATCCTTTATGAGTTTCTGCTCCTCCTTCCTCACTGAAATGGATTTAATGTGGTGAAATCCCACCAAACGTAAGAGCTTGTAATAGCTGGTCGGTCAAATGTTAATGGAAAGATAGTGTAGCTTCCATGATTTGAACTCCTTAATTAATGTGATTGCTGATCCACAAAATGCCACTGTTTTGGGAAAATAAAGGTACGTGAGCTGAGGAAGATCTTGGAAAGTGAGTTCCTTACTGTTTTATGGCGGCCAAATCAGTGACAATGACGGCTAATTGATTCAACTAATGATAGCAAGCTGTGGCTGATGCCGTAAAAAATTTACATATTTTGTTCCTTTCAAGAATGCTTCCCTTTTATTTGAAACTTTATTGATCATTATCAGTAAAAACCTTTAGAACTTGGGAGTGTAATTCTGTCCAAATTGGTCAACAGAAGCAAAAGCCTGACAGTTGTGATGGACCTGCGCCACGTTGTTTGTTTTTTAGCTCTTTTAGCCCCTTGTTCAGTCCAAGGGAAGCAGCCTCTCTGTCTCACGTGAACCACCAGATGGCACTGCGAGTTCACCAGAGAGCAGCGGCCGTTGTACATTCCTTCATCTCGGCCCTCTCAGACAAACTTTCGACTGCAGCCTCGAGAAAGCTTCCTTTAGGAAAAATCCCATTCCTCTCGGCTAAGCGGCTTGATTATACAGGCTGGAAGGGCTCATTCAAATATATTCTATGAATGTTGTTGTCAAGCTTGACTGGCACAAAAATAGATTTGGTTTGGTTTGCTTGGCGTGGAGCGAATGCACATAAAACCAGAGCTCAGACTGGGTTTTGACTCTGTGTGAAGGCTTGACGTCGTACTTTGACCCCGCTGACCTCAGCGGTTGGTGCTAGACTCTGTAACCTGCATCAGTGGGACTCCGTAGAAGGGCCGCTTGACTTCATACCAGGTTAACAAGGAGAAGAAGCTCTTCACTGAGTGTTTCTTATGTCCACTTTGTCCCTGTCTGGATCTCAGCTGGTACCTTAGTCCCCATGAAGTACACCACATCTTGTGAATGCTTTTATTCTCCCATTTATGGTATGAAAACCAACATTCTGACACCAAATAGAAAACAAACACGTTTGAAATATTGGCTTTCATTCAACACCTTGCTAACTTCTCTCGTAATCTGACTTCTCTAACACGTTACTGTGAGTAGTGCACTTCAGAGTGGGGATAAGGCTCCGGAAAGGAGACTATTCCATTCACGCTGCTGTAGGCTGCCAGCACCAGCTTGTCGAAAACGCTGCTCGGCCAGGCGTCTGCAGGTTAAAAAGAAGACATGAAACAGCAAAAAGCACACAATCGCACGCTGCTTGTGTGTTCTCTGGAGGCGAGGGTGTAGCTGATGAGCTACAGCTCTTGCTCCACCTCAGTTTCCGGCTCCGCTTCCGAAAGCATACCAATGTTGTGGCATTCGGAGAGGCTCTGAGACACTATTCCTATTTGTGTCTCATCGTCTGTCATGTCCTCCGGGTCCACCGTCAGCCTCCCGTTATCCCCCCTACCGCCATTGCGACAGTTACTATTGCGGTCCATGCCTGCTTTTCCGTGACTACCCATCAGAAGAGGGGTCACGGAGTGCGACGGGCACGGCGGTGGGACCATCAGGGTTTTGCAACTCTGTCCGGTTGCATTGGCCCCTTTGTACTGGCACCTGATGTAGCTGGAGAACGCTCTCCTGTAGGTCTTATTGAAGAGGGTGTAGACCAGAGGGTTGACTCCGGAGGAGATGTAGCCCACCCAGACGAAGACGTTGAGGAGGTCATTAAGCAGCGACTCGTTGCAGGACCTCTGGCACAGGACAAAGGTGACGTTGGTGATGAAGAAGGGACACCACATGATGAGGAAGAGGAAGAAGACGATTCCCAGGACCTGGAGATAGAAAGAGGAGGGAGCCAAAAGTAAAAAAAGAGGCAAGAGGAACAGAAAAGGAGACAAGCAGCAAAATAAAAAATGAATAAACAAGGGAAGAGAAGATAACAAAATAGTGGAGGAGGTTTGAAATCAACAACAAAAAAACCCTATAATTTCTTTCAGTGGAAAACAGTAGTTTGAAAGTCAAGAGGATAAAATAATGAGTATAAACGTACTTTTCTCCATTTAGTAAAAATGAAAATGCCTTTTTTCAAGTGGCTGAGCTTCTCGCCTGCTCTCTAATTGAAATACATGCATCATACATAGACTGATGTTTATTTAATATCCTTGCTAAGAGTGCCATTTCTACTGGGAGTCTAATATTTGATATTGGTCGTCATCCAACCTGAATTTGAATTCAGTGACACCACCGCTGAGCACTCTGTGTCTCCGGCGAAGCTTCAAGCTTTTCCACATTGCTCAAAGTGTCTGGCTGCACTTGATAACAGGAGCTCTTCTAAGCATTTCACAGGAGACATTTGAAACTCTCTGCGTGGAAACATCTGTGATTTTACTCGGGTCTTTGTTGGTCTTCAAAGACAAATGAATGAAATACGTTGAGTGATAATGACGCTACACACAAAGCATTAAATATTGGTGCAAGCCTTCAGTATGAACTTTAGGAGGTAGAGGAGCAATGCGAAACAATTACAATACAATTACAAAAGAATATCTGGTTTTGAACATTTTTATTTGTCTACTTTTAGGGTATTTTGATTGGTTTGTTTCCCTACACCAGGCATTTGATCATTGCAAGCTCGTAACGCCTTTTTAAAGTTACACTAATCAATATTTTTTTTTGTAAACAGTGGCTCAGGTGACTATGTGTAACGAGACAAACCCTCAGAGAATTATCATCCAACTCTGCAGTTCCCCTCAGATGTCACAATGTACCGACCGCACCCAGCAGTACACGTAGAACCACTAGAGGTTAGCAAAAATAAGATTTTCAGCTGCTGTTAAGTTGTTCTTGTGTGTAAACCTCAACCTCAATAAATGTGTCTAATTAATTATAATATTAAAAATCTATTTGATAAAAAAATAAATAAAGAGACTTACAAATTTATAAATAATTTATTTATTATCTTCCAGCTGCTACATGTCTGGGAGTGCACCTTAAATCACCTGACAAGCACTCAGCTCCACTCTCCATTCTCACCTTGGAGGCCCGCCTCTCGTTCTTTATGGCCTGCATCATCCCCCGTCGCCCGTGGCAACCCGACGCGTCGGCTCGCGATGGCCCCGCAGCCGGCGAGCTGAGCTGAGACGCCACCTCCGAGCTGGGAACGATGCTTATGCTGTCTGGCGTCCTGGAGCTGAGCAGTATGCTGGGCTCTGCTCCCTTCAGACAGCTCAGGGTGTTTCGTCTGCTCTGAGGAGGTGGGGGCTTTAACTCTGGGGGGGGGGCACAAAGGGATCCAAAAAAATGATTGTGACTGCACATTAAAGTAAAAAAAGAATCTGATTCACTAATCTGTAAATGCACCATTTTGCTTTAATCTAAAGTTTGCCAGCTGTAAGGTGCAAAACTGAAGGATGGCATTTGTCTGTTATCGCCATGACTCCGTCCAACTTAGTTAACAAGCAAACCGCTGCGGATTTCACCCAGGACAACAAGCAGAGAAAGCGTTTCAGTTTCCTGTGTTAACAAGGCTGCTGACATTTTCTTGGTGAGGAGAACATGTGAAAAGGTCAAACATGAGGAGAATGCTTCATTCACATGTTTCTCTGGTTGGCATGCCAAGAGGATAAGGTGGAAAGTGGGTAAAGACTGCCCCCATCATGCAATTTCATCTCTGCTGGAGAAGCTAAGGCTCAGCTTGGTATCAGGAAACAGCCGCCCCAAATGTGCTGCCCAACCTGATCGGACAGATAGACGTTGTCCGCTCAGCACCACAATCATAATATACTGCTGCTGACAATTCAGTGTGGGAGAAGTGACTCTTAGCTTGGCCTTGCCCCATTGCCTTCCCATTCCAACACTGAATATAATGTAGCTTACAATGTTAACGGTAGCAGATTTAGCCTAGTCATTTCTGAAACGACAGGTCCTTAATTTCAGACACAGTTAAACAAAAGGATTCCCTTTTCTAGTATACATCCTGATGTACAGTGACTTGCTAGTGTAACTTTCCGTTCTATGTGCTTGGTTCATTTCCTGCTTTATTTTGGTAGTTCATGCTCTTGTGTGTATGTTCAAGTATTTACTTCCTGTCAATCATTTTATACATTTGATTAAATACATTTGTATGGGTGATTTATCTGTTAAACCAAATTCGACCTGCTAAAAGCCTGGTCAGCTTTTACCTTGTGAGTCTGAAGGGGCGAGTGTGATCTGAGGAAGCTGCAGTGTGTTTGTCAGTGCTGGTGTGTGCAAAGGCTGCTGGGAGGAAGTCTTGGCCTCGCACAGGAAGACAGTGGCCTGCCTCTGGAGCACCTGGAGGGGAGAGGCAGTATGGAGATTGAAGCAGAAGAAAAGGAGGCCCGGGGGGGGGCGGTAAAGTGAGGACGTTGAGTGTTTTGGAAGGCACACACGAACACGGCTACCTGTATGGTGAGGCAGTATGTTACCACCATGATGACCAGTGGGATGAAGAAGGCCACGAAGGAGCCAATCAGCATGAAGCGCTCCTCGTTGAGGACGCAGCTGCCGTTGACAAAGACCTTGTCCTCGTTGTGGAGGCCGATCACTGGGATGGGCATGGACACACCTGGAGACAGGAAGAGAAGGAGTCCATGTCTTATTCTGCTGAGAACCTGTTCCTTCCTTATTTCAGTAGGCGGCGCGCTTCATTTTGATTCCAGAGCTGCTTCTGATTATTCCAAACAGAGTGGTTGATGCTCATGGTAATGCAAATACTTCATTTGTACCACAGCTCACAGCTCAGTGATAACAAGATAAGAACCAGGTAATATCCTAAAAACAATGGAAACATACAAAGGATGAAAATGGAACAAAAGCATGTGGATAATCATAAGGTGCTATCACAACAAATGAAGAAATCCCCATCAACAATTACAAGAAAATGCTTTAATTCTTCCATCAACTTTCAGACCATCTCCTCACCTGTTTCCTACTTAATTTGATGGTTATTATTAGGTAACCATCGATGGTAATTACTTTAAACACAGAGGGCCATTTAAGGGTACTAATCTGTTAATGACGGCTGTAAAATCATTTCCTCATCCGCAACCACAAACACTGGGCATGCGAATGCTTGTGCACAGGAAACGAGACAGGAAATGAGAGCTACAGTCAGGTCCATACGTTTTTGGACAGTGACACAAGTTTGGCCCCTGCACACCATCACAATGGCTTTGGAATGAAGCAATCAAGACGTGATTGAAGAGAAGACTTTCAGCTTTATTTCAAGGGGTTCGACACATATATCACATTACCCGTTTAGGAATTACAGCCATTTTATACAAAGTCCCCCATTTTCAGAAGCTCAAAAGTAATTGGACAAACTAGCATAATTATAAATATAAGGATTTTTTTTAATACTTGGGTGAAAGTCCTTTGCAGTCAATGACTGCCTGAAGTCTGGAACCCATGGACATGGACCAAATGCTGAGTTTCCTCCTCTGAGATGCTTTGCCAGGCTTTTACTGCAGCCGCTGAGTGTTCTGTTCTTGAG